>QEAN01000374.1:0-21089 GCA_006535955.1 Synchytrium endobioticum | reverse complement strand
TTTTGGATTTGGGGGTTTGGGTGGTACTTCATCGTTGATCGTTGCAGAGATAGAAAGTTGTAAAACTCTCAGGGGTCATCATAGTTGTTTGCATTGTGAGTACCCTTGAAGGCATCTTATCTTTGATTTTTACAAAAAATATAGTCTTGTGCGCAAAGCACCTGCCACTTCTGGATATTGCTGTTCAGCATTCTTCTGGATTCGATCATTCGTAGTCGAATTAGTTGCAAGTTTGCGAAGGTGTTACCACTGACATATGCGCAGCTGGGAAATATGTGCCAGAAGAAATTTCTCATGGACGATGTGGTATATTGCAACGAATGAACGTTGTATTTTGATTGTATGGCTATACCGACATCGTTGTATCACAGAGATGTGATGGCAGCTGACAATATGGTCAATATTGTCAGGGGGTACCTAGAACATGACGAAAGGCCAAACCAGGTAAACGCAGAAAGCCTTGAATAACTTCATGTAGGCCTTCCAAAAGATTGTGCGGCAAGTGGCTCGCTTATAGGGGTGACAAAACTGGATAAAATAGGGGTCATTACTATTGGATATTTTCGGAGGCATTGATCAGATATTCTTCCAGGCGGCTTCTCCACCTCGCACCGTATGTAATCAGCTTTTATGACTAGTCCCAGTTGTTTTCAAGGAGCTTCACATTGAAAGTGCGCATTTCACACTCGCGACAATATCTTCCTCCGTTGCGTCGATATTTATAACCACCAGTTGATCGCATTCGTCCCATGTTGGCACCTCGAGAGTTTCCAGCTGCGATTCTACCATATGAGTAGCCTATGTGTTTGTCAGCACCAGCAATATGAGGGCGGTATCAAGAACGCACCTTCATGAAATGATCCTGTCTGGTACGTATCCTCTTCTCTAACAATTCTTTGCTCCCGTTCAAAAACACAATGACAAAGCTCATCTCTGCATCCCCCTTGTCCCCGCACCTCAGTAGCTTCCTATACACCCTCTTCAGCGCACTACACGCAACAAGAACGACATCGTTTCCGCCTGCATCGCCATACAATTTATACTTGATCTCGGCATGCACCTTGCCCAGCCACGGATTCCGATCTTCGTCCGTCAGTGGTATCCCATTCGCCATTTTCACGATGTTTGCATCACTGTGGAAGGCATCTGCTTCGACAACTCCGATCCTCAAGCTGCTACCATCGGTGAGGATATCATGGAGTTTAGACGTGATGGTTGTTTTGCCGGATGCTGTTACTCCCATTACTAGCACAACTGTTTTGAGCCTGGTCGACGGCATACCTGTATTTCGGGTTGGATTCGATGTGTGCGGTGCAAATCGACACCTTTATTCTCCGTCTGTTGAAATATCTCCCTGTCAAACTGCTCGAGGGAGTTCATCAAAGTTGCGCATACAAAAGGTATGTTGCCATTCGCCATTCGCCTTGATGCATGTGTATAAGCTCAATGTTCAATTTTAAGGAAAAGGCATTTACAGTTATGTGCGGCATCTGGCATAAACTGGGAATCATTGTTTGAAAAAATACGTATGTTTCTCTCATTGGTGAAATCCAGGATGCGCCTCAAGTCATCACCGAGAGTAAATCATGTATTCACCGCCCTGTGTAGTAGAGCACACGACATTATGATACAGGTGAGTGGGTACCGAAAGAGCCTGTACAGACTGAATGACAGCTGCCAACCGTCAGTTGACGAGCGTTCCTGCCTACATCCCTGTATCGATGCAGTGCGTCGCTATTGGCGTCCAACTGAACCTCATTGTGCTCATAGATCCGGAGCCTTGGTTCGCTTATTCTTGTCGACAATACAATAGTAAAGTATTGAACGTTCGTTCAAAGAGTGCACGTCCTGACATGCAGAAACCATTTCTGACAAGCTGATCATCGAATTTTCTGACTACAGGACTGCACAGGACCAGGGTGGGTACGAGCCAATGTTATTGTACGGCTCTGGCACCATATTGACTCAGCTCTATGTAGCCTTTACTTTCTTGCAAACATATCATAAATGGCACCGACAGCGACGCGATCGCCAGGATGGGCAGCTGGCAGGAACGGGACCCCAAGAGATATAGTGCGTGCGATGAAACCAGATGGTCATTCTTCCTCCGTCACTGACTGGACCGATTGGACAAGGTAGCTTATCGATCTAGACCCAAGATGGTTACACATTTGGGTGTTTCTGGTTGATGGAGAAGCGTCTATATTCGGAACATGGATGCCTCGAAACTAACAATAATGTTATCAACTATACAGATTCCTCGAAAAGATGCGCCAGTATGCGTTGGTGACCCTTGATACTATCCTCTGGTCGGTCATTAGTGTAGCGACTCTGATCTTCATGGCCGTCGCTGGGGTTGCTTCTTACGTGGTTATCGGTGGGTACTCTCGCATTTTAGTGGATAAACAGTCTCTTCCTCTTCATTCAACCACTTGCGAATTCTCAAACAACGTCCACTACTACCTAGAACCATTTGTCAAGTTTATTTCTCCATTCATGTCGACTCCATTTACAATTGGAGAAAAGAAAATCCCTCCGTCTTTGGTATCGTCAGGGACCCCAGGGTTCTTCCCGCAGTACACTCAGCACCTAAAATCTCCTGGCACTTGGGATTCGCTGGGACGGGCGCTGGCTGATCCAGACACCCATCAGAAACCCATCTGGGATGCGGACGTAGCAAGATTCATGTTGCACTTGAGTGCTTTGTCTTATGAGCATCCTGACGTCGTTGGTAAGATATTGTGCTTGATCTGAAGTTTCGCATTGGCCAACATCGATAAAATGGGTCTAGCTTATTTTGCCAAACAGTGGAAACTTGAGACTGTCAATATCCTCCAAAACTTTGCTTGTTATGTGTATTATTCCACCAAGTACCCTTTTGTGGTAGTGTCCTTCAAAGGAACATCACCATTTGATTTGTCAGGTACCTGTACTTATTTTGTTTGATGTTGACAGTTTTCTGATTGGGGAGAGCACTTTGTTTCACTCAGCTATCCCAGTCACGTTCAAGACAAATTCCCTTCTAATTCTTTTTTAATCATAACCTAGAATGGCTTACCGATGTGATGATGCTGAAAGTACGACCAGATGGTGGTGTGATTCCAGGTGCGTCACACAATCGTCTCGATTTTACGATCCGCCTACTGCATCGCAAACACATAAAATCTTTAGGTCAAATCCACGAAGGCTTTTATAACAGTTTCCAGTTGGATCCGCCTTCCACCGAAGACCCACGAGAACACCGTTGTCAGGTCGAGGTCATTTTCAACGAATTGAGAGGCAAGGTGCTACCAAAAGTCAGCGATAGCAAGAACATCAATGTTTGGATCACAGGACACAGTTTGGGCGCAGCTTTAGCTACGGTCTTTCTGTCTCATGTGACGTATCCGCCAGTGTCGCTTGTCCCTGAGAATGTCAAAGTTCGTGGTGCATATACTTTTGGATCTCCACGAGTAAGTGTTCCCCGTGCTTAGGAGTCCGAGTGACGTTTAAGCATGACTCGTATTTCGAGTGTATCGGTCACTCTTTGGGAAGAAATTATCTCACTTTCCTATATGTCAAATGACAGGTTGGAGACTCTCGATTTGCGAGTGCGACCGGCGCATCATTAGATGATGCCGAGGCATCGTGCTTCCGTGTTGGTGAGTCAGAATGGTCTTGACGTACTAGTGATAATTCCCCTTTTGCTTCGAATTTTCCTAACCTCGCCAGTGGCATCATAATAGTAAATGCGAACGACCCAGTTGCGGCACTTCCACTGTCATCCACCATACCTATTGCACCGCATAAACATATTCGTCGGCTCTCACATGGTAAACCACCCAACATGGTAACCGATTTCACACATGTCGGTACTCCAGTCACGTTGGGATATGACCATGTCATTCGAGACGGTGTAGACAGATCATGGCTTTCGATTTGTGCAAACACGGTTGGATACTTGTGGGAATGGCCTCGATTCTTTTACAACTTCATCCTTGGACGTGTGTCCCTGGGAGTTTTGATCAGAAGAAGCGTCCAGGTATGCTCCATCGTATCACTGCGTCCTCCGTATCTTGTGAATCGGATCTCTGACACTGTCCATTCGAAATCGTAACGACAAACTAGCCATTCCCATATGATCATACTCCCAGCGAATATGATCGTCATCTGCGTCATAGATGATATCTATACCATTCGCTTCACACACCGAATTGGGCACCACAAAATGATACCTTTCATACTGTTATGTATTTGGAGTTTCAAGCTTTGCAAGTCAATTTCCGTCGTGTATTGAAGTATTCAATTTTTTGTATTCAGATTTTGGCGTTTTCCCCTTGGGGTTCTGGGTTTTGCTGTAAATATATAATAACTGAGAATATCTCAACTGAGATTGTGTACAGAGAGCAATAAGTGCAAGTGCTTTGATCTCAGGGTGCGATGATATGATTTTCTCTAACTTGCTTTTCTACGTTGAGGCATGTCATACTGGCTCAGCATCATCTAAAAGTCACTATCCAACGCAAAGATGTTCCCATGCAATATATGTAAACAGATTACTATATACATTGTTTATAGAGCATCTCTAAATTCTTACCACCAAATTTGCAACCAACATGTTGTGACTTATATGGCGATGTCAGTATGTATTCCAAGGGTTTCGAAAGAGGAAGTGTGTTTGGGTGACACTTGCTTGTAATGGCTGCTGTAGTAGTTGTTAGGACGATTGGCGTAGTGATAACGGATAGATGTGCTCGCGATGCGATGGATGTGTATTCAATTGTCGTGTATCTCTGTGTGTGTACAAAAGATGTGTCAAGATATATGTACCAACACGGATGTGGCGTGCCGACATAATGCACACGAACGCCGCGCATGTCTAACATCGACAGCATATAGCCAAATACGTCGCGTCATACATTGTGCCACTCGGCGGCTTACCACATGCCATTGTATTCAGTGGGGGCATTGGAGAACATGTGCCACGTGTCCGAAGAATGACGTCTGAGTTGTTGGAGGGATTAGGAGTCAAGATAGACAGGTCCACGAACGATTCACCCGGCGAAGGCGATCTTGCGGGCATCACTGGCAAACACAGTTTGTGTCGCGTATTCATAGTTCGATGAAGAGGGTGAGTTGGCCAGACATGCCAAAGAGTTTGTCGACTAGGTACGTCATTGTATAGGTATGTTCTTAAATGATCCCATATATATAAATCCCTCCGTTGAGGTTTTGTGCGTTTACTTGTTTCCGACCCACAGTTGTTATTAGTCGTTAGAAAGTAAGGTACGCACTGGCAGGCCATCCGTCTCTAGGCTTGCACCATGCCGACTTCAATCCACCAAATGCTATTTGGATATGGGACACAGATGGCGATCATACTCGCTAGGAGTATGATCATATGGGAACACCTGTTGTGTCGTTTATAGTTTGAATGTAAGGGTTAGCTCCTCATTCAGGCAGTCTTAAGGACGCACTGATAACATGGAATATACCTGGCAGGTTCTGTTGATCAAGGCGCTCAAGGTCTCACGTCCACGGATCACGTTGTAATAGAATCGAGGGCATTCTAACAAGTATCTGATCGTGTTTTTACCCATCGAAGTCCATGTTCTGTCCACGTTGATCCGAATGACATGGTCATATCCCACAGTGACGGGAGTACCGACATGTTCGAAATCTGTTACCATATTGGGGGCTTTATCATGTGAGAGTAATAGCAAGTGTTTATGCGGTGCAATAGGTATGGTGGATGACAACGGGAGTGCCGCAACAGCGTCGTTGGCATTCACTATTATGATGTCACTGGCGAGGTTAGGAAAATTCGAAGCAAAAGGGGAATTGTCACTGGTACGTCAAGACCATTTTGACATACCAACGCGGAAGCATGATGCCTTGGCGGCAGATAAAGATGCATTGGTCATGCTCGCAAAGGTCGAGTCTCCAACCTGTCATCAACCACACAGTAAGAGTCAGGGAAAAAACGACACACTTCATAAATGAGCACTCACTCGTGGAGATCCAAACGTATACGCCCCACGAACTTTAACATTATTACTGAACGGTGACGTGGCCAAATACGTCACGTGGGATAGAAAGACTGTAGCTAAAGCTGCGCCCAAACTGTGCCCAGTGATCCAAAAGTTGATGTTCTTGCTATCGCTGACTTTCGGTACTTTAGGAAACACCGTAGTTTTTAGTAGGTTGAAGATAGCGTCGACCTCGCATTGGTGTCGTCTGGTCCATTCTTCCTCTCCTGCAGATGGTGAATCCCACTGAAAACTATTATAGAAGCCTTCGTGGATTTGACCTAAAGATTTTATGTGTTTGCGATGCAGTAGGCGGATCGTAAAATCGAGACGATTGTGTGACGCACCTGGAATCACACCACCATCTGGTCGTACTTTCAGCATCATCACATCGGTAAGCCATTCTGCGTTATGCGTAAAGAAAGTAAGTGACAATCAGTTATAAACGCAACTAACATAGCTGAGGAAAAGGAAGCAGTGTGCCTTTCCCTCAAGCCTATCATCAGAAAAACACCGAGATGAACTTGACCGACATGTTGCAGTACCTGATAAATCGAATGGTGATGTGCCTTTGAAAGACACTACCACAAATGAGTATTGTGTGGAATAATACACATGGCAAGCAAAGTTTCGGCGAAGGATCCTGACAGTTTCCAGTTTCCATTGTGTAGCAAAGTTGGCTATGAACATTTTATCGATGTCGAGCCATGCAAAACATCATATCAAACACAATATCTTACCGACGACGTCGGGATGCTCATACGCCAAAGCACTCATGTGCAGCATGAATCTTGCTACATCCACATCCCAGGTGGGTTCCTGATGGGTCTTTGAATCAGCCAGTTTCTGTCCTAGCGAGTCCCAAACGCCAGAGGATTCCAGATGTCGTGTATATTGTGGGAAGAAGTCTGGCGTCCCTGAAGATACCATAGATGGAGGGAACGAAAAACTTTGGGCTCCTCGCTGAATCTTGAATGGAGCCGACATGAATGGACAGATGAGCTTGAAAAATGGCTCTTGAGTTGCACGTGATTGCATTAGTGAGAAATTGCACGTGGGTGACACGAATGTGATGAGTGTCTATCCACTAAAATGTAGCAGTCCTCACCGACAAAGAAGTAGAAGGCAACGCCAGCGAAATCCATAAAGATCAGAGTCGTTACACTAATGATAGACCAAAGGATGGTGTCAAGAGTGATCCAAGCATATTGGTTCATCTTTGCAAAAAATCTACACAGTTGATATCGTCATTGTTAGTTCTGAGTCAGTACTACTCCGAATGCAGAGGTTCCGCCACGCATAATGGCAATCAATGTGGACGACATGTGAACAATCATCCAGATGTAGACTTGGAACATACCTTGGCCAATTGGTCCAGTCATTCACGCATCCGGCAGCAGGATTTATTTCTCCAAAACCTGCGACAGCTCCGACAATACCACTACTTGCAGCGTCCGGGCCTGGCAATCGTGCCGCTGTGGATGCCATCTATGATATGTTTGCATGAATGAGGAAAATAAATGGACCGCTGTTTTGCCGTGTACAAGGCGCCTTACATTAGTATTGGCTGGCAGCCTCCTAAAGCTGAAGTATTCTTTTGCTCTGGTGATTTGTGGCGGTAGGAAATTGACAACCGCTCTCCGTGGTGCATTCCAGCGTGGCGTGGCGTGGGAGGAGGAGGAGAACCAAAACATGCAAACGCATAAAGCATTGCCCGTTTAGTTGCGATTAACGGTTATCACGAACCCGAAGGCCATCACGCTCTATCGTGTTTACACTCACGTCATATTCCAAACATCAAACCGCAAGATATATGTATCTGAAATTACCACAGCAGTCCAGTCAACGAGGCAGATCTATATAGGATCATCCGCATAACCATCAGCACAAGCATACAGCAACCTCCGTCCGTCGCACCCCCCTCAGCATCGCAGTCAGCCCACCTGTGGCAACAACCTTTTCCTGATGCCACTGTCGCCGTCATCCCGTCATACTGAGGGACCGCTCAACGTGATGAACACATCCAATGGATCCGGTAATAAACTGAATCTCAGTACTGGCAGCAGAGGAACTGCTTCGAATCATGGTCATGGAAATCATGGTCTAGAATCTGACGCAGATGTCAAAGTAAGTAGGCGTTCATACAGAGATAAATTATGCGCCGATTGTGGTCTTAACAGCCAATGAAAAGTGCGTCCATCGCTAATCTACCACTTTGTTGTTTGTATAGCTCAAAACGGGTCTCCAGCTGATCCAAGAAGCTTATGATCATAGAGCCACTCATCTGACTTCGGAATTGGCACAATGGAAGGCTGTAGCAAATACTCAAAGGCAACAGGTGTGATTTTATCACGTTGTCCCTTCGTCTTCCAAGCAGGAAATTTATGGTAATTGCTCCTTGCAGCTTCTAATCCATGAAAAGTTCCATAGATTCATGCGCTAGAAGCAGAATTGACAGTCAAGGCACGTCAGTTGTCGGATCATGAAAGAAGAAACTCGGAGCTAGAGAGAGCTATCGCGCAACAATTGGCGGAAAAGAAGGCGCTTATCACGGCAAAGAACAGCATTCAGGACAGATATCAGGCATTGAAAAGATCAGCTGCACAGTTGGAAACGTTCAGAAAGGTATCTGATTGCTCTCCCTCTGGGTTTGCCGTAGCCATGACGACATGGCACGGACGAAAGGACAATGCAAACACGTCACGAGAGTGTCTCCGTCATATCTCACACCTACATCATCGTAGTCAATCGTATCGATGGTGGAATATGGGCCCGTGTCTAGCCTCAACGTGATCGAAATGGACAGGTCATTTGATCTTCAAAGTAGTGGAGGTCCGGAAGAAATGATATCAGCGAATACTAGTAGCCCATTCAATGATTCTCCCGCCACATCTCATGTGGAAGGGTCGACCGCCGCGAATGTGGCACATAATGTATCGTTCTTGGAAGACAGAACTATGAGGTCATTCGATTTGGTAAGTCCAATCCACGGAACAGCTTTTCCCTTACGCGCAAGCCCAAGATGATGACACTACTTCATCCACGCATAATATCAGAGCACCGATTTTGTGGACAGTAAGCCAATAGCGCCTCCAACTAGTGTCAGCAAACTCGTCACTACTACGCCCCGGACAGCAGCTAAGCATTCTAGACCAAGTAGACGTTCTTCACCCACACCAGGAGGTCACCTACCACCTCCATCTATACTAAAGTATCCCTCATTGACATCGAATGCTCCACAGTCACCACCAGTGTCCTCACTACCTCCAAGGATTCCTACTGACTGGACTAATAGAGATAATGGTGGTACATCACATACACCGAGTAAGAGATCGGAAAAGACACCAGTAAGTTGTCACATATAAGCATGTACTTCCTGACGGTATTAACGTCAGACACACCAAATTTGTACCAGGCCAAAGGCGTGTCAACGACACCGAATGATCAACAACAATTAACAACTCCCGCTGGATTCAACAAGCCGAATTCAACCAGTACACCCAATAATGAGACGGATGATGACGATCAACCAATATCCCACACAACTCCGCTCGCTGCAACATTAGCATCTCCATCATCACCATCAGCGTATATAGATGCACCGACGCTGTATAAACATATAAGAGATTCCTTACTGCCGAACGAGTTTGAAGAGTTTGCTTCAAATGTCGCTGCATTCAATTCGTCCCAGCAAAGTGCTGATGACACGGTCAGGAACATAGGCAGGATTGTAAGAGATAGAACTTTGTTTGCGCAAATGAGGACTTTGATATATACTGCCTTGGCAGAGTCATCTGCAGAAAAGTCATCGAATATTGGTGAATGACTACATCTTTTCAAAGCTTCTTCTGGCGTCTATTTACACAGCGGCGCCATGCAGACACCTTGTATATAATCTTTTATGCTTTTATCGTACAGTAGTAGCATATAATTTGTATGATTAGGACGCAAATGAGACCACCTTAGGAAGCGTTTCTTCACACGAACATCTGATCGCTTTGGCGGTGTTGTCAATGATGAGCATGTTCCTGTATGTATTTGAATACATTGCCACAGTGCGGGCATCGGTCAAAGTGCTTTCCTGGTCTAACGGTAAGCCATACGACTTCATGAGAATCAGCAGGGAAGCCTAGGGGTAGGTTCATAATCAGCATGCATCAACAAACTCATTGCTATCGCTTTCGACCTTGAAGAAAGACGACAGACATACCGGTACATCCAATGTATCGTTCGGGATCCACACCTTTAACAACCACAGGATTAGACTTTGTTCCCATTTGGGTTTGTACAATAGGATGTAAATCTTCCCAAGGGTCCTGTCCTGCCAACTTGGCCAAATATTCGTATCGTTCATTACCAGTTGCTAATTCCCAGTTTGTCGCTACTTCTCCTGGAGCTCTGTAACCGGGAATCTGCGGTGGAACAGTTGTTCCTTGTACTGCGTGTTGGTCTTTGGCATGGTTGGTTGCGTGGTGGTCGTATGCTACGGGGATGACGGAGGTTAGGAAGGATAGGAGAGGTTGGGCACTGGTGGTAGAAGTATGGAAGAGAGGGGAATGACATGGCGCAATGGCCGAGATTATAGTTGAGCGATGTCTCCAATATACTCTATATCCATGTGAGATTTCTGATGAGGCAGTCAATAATGATACCACGATCCAGCGATGGTGGTTCCAAAAGCCCTTTCAATCCAAATGAGCAAAAAGAAAGAGATGCTGCATTGATGTTATCACAGACTTTTCTTTGTGGGGTCTGCTTGATGTATGCCATGGATTCCACATGTCGATACTTTTCAATGCAAGTCCTGGTCACATCTGATTTGTGCCATAACATACCTTTGCTGATAGCTAACACACGAGCATTGGTGGTAGTTTTGAATACCCGAGCGGCACGTACTATTGATGAAGTGAGCTGTCTCAACATGCTGTTTTGCGACGTCTGCCAATTGTCACGGACTGGATGGTGATGAGGTTAGTTGCCGACAGGAGCCCATGGCACACCACTACTGGCAGCGACGACGCTGGAACAGAAAGAGCGACGCGTGCAGTGAGGGATATAGCTCGTACTGACTGCCCATGCCGAATTCGTAAGCGGTGTGTAGTGGAGGACCACTTGTATTCAAGTCGCTCATCAGACACGCGTGAATCGCCCTCTCGTCAGGCCCTGATGTAATGGCTGCTGTAGTAGTTGTTAGGACGATTGGCGAAGAGACAACGGATAGATGTGCTCGCGATGCGATGGATGTGTATTCATCTGTCGTGTACAAAAGATGTGTCACCAAATATATGAACCAACACGGATGTGGCGTGCCGACATAACCATGCGGGCCGGCGGGGCTCTCACATACCCAACCGTTTCTTCAACTCACGCATAGCATCATACGATCAGTCGATTTGGCCGCCCTGCGTACAAGCTGTGATATATAATGAAGTAGACCAATGCATCGGCCTATTTCCTGGCACATGCCACAACTCATCTGCGAAGGAAGCACTGGGCGGGACATGGTGAAATCCATACTGGTCGTGCCGGAGCACATCAGGAAAAGTTGGTTCGGGTGAGTGTAGAACCGAGGGCAAGCTTTGAACACGCTCTAGATGTATGAACGCGCCTTTGCCGAGGGCCCTCGTCTGTTCAAGCGCGGCACCAACACAGAGTCGGATTAACCACGACTTTCAATTCATCAAGGTGAGCAACCCACGTCGAGGGCATCCAGAACAATAACCATGGAGGTTGCATTATGTACCGTTCTGCTTGGCAATTTGAGGTACGTGATCTCATGATGTATGTACGTGTCATAAGTGGCACATCTCGCCCACCTGACGTGGCTGACGTGTATAATTTTTTCCCGGGATCGCCATGGTCCATAGTTAGATTATTTTATCCAATTCAGTTCTCGCTGGATCGAGCCATTAGGGCTGGGAATAGGCTATATTCTATTTGTAGTCCTATACTAGTTACAAAGATCATAAGCTCGGGGCGCTTCCGTTCTTGTCCCTGGCATTGAAAGCCTCAGGGGCCGCCGTCATCAGGAGGTCAACGAGCTCGGTCCTACTCACAGAGTTGGGGCCAGAAGCTACCACATGTAGAGGTGTTCTACCGTCATGATCTCGAGCTAGTGGATCAGCTCTGTACTTGAGCAGCAGCTTGGTCGCCCCAACATGACCACCAGCGCATGCTTTATGAAGCGGCGTCGAGTCTAGCTCTGATGACGTATTGTTCACACTGGCGCCAGCCAGTATCAGTGCGTCAATGACGTCCACAGAGCCGGTTCTAGCTGCATAGTGCTGGATGCATCAAATGCATGCCGTCAGTTTATAGCATTTGGATGCCTCGCGCAGTAATGAAGCAGGGCCCACCAATGCTGTCAAGCCATTCGAGTCNTTAGCATTTACGTCTCGACGACGTGATAGCAGCCGCGCCACGCTTGCGAGATCGCCGCGCGATGCACAGCCATGGAGCGATCTCTCGAAATCCAGTTCATCCAGATGTTGAGCATATCGTGTTTGACTGTGAGAATGCGGGCCGTGTGCGTCGGGAGTGTGACGATGCTCAGACATTACTTTGCCGCGGCTTCCAGCTCCCCCGTCTGTTGGCGTATGTTTCAATTCCGTCAGGTGTGAGAGCCCCGCCGGCCCGCATGGTTATGTCGGCACGCCACATCCGTGTTGGTTCATATATTTTGTGACACATCTTTTGTACGGACACACAGACACACGACGGCTGAATACACATTCATCGCATCGCCAGCACATCTATCCGTTGTCTCTTCGCCAATCGTCCTAACAACTACTACAACAGCCATTACAGGGTAGGACTGGTGTTGCAGTTGATCAACAGCCGTAATCCGTGGCGTGCTGTATGTGTTCATGTGAGCGTGGTAGAGGCAAATTGTACAGCTGTGCTTGTGCCAGTGGCAACATCCAAAGATGCATGGGGTTGATGTTTGGATTGTCTACATGTCTACATGTGCTTCTTCCTGTCAAGATGTCGCGATGAATGTTTATTCTTCAGATTGAAAAACCCAAAAGGCTACCGCTACGTAGGTGTAGTCCCAACAGAAGTGCAGCCCCCACAGCAGAGACATATCATGAGACGGATGCCTAAACAGGCATAGTGTTGTTCAACACTTCCACTCGTCAATGACAGCGGCTTCATGATACAAATCTGTTCACGATTGATTAGAACAGCAGTGACGTCAGCTGAGCTCGCAGCGCCATCGACTCGTGTGCCTCCTGTGCGAGTGCTTCCGTATGTATCCATCTGTGTCAATTAAATCGCATCTATCTATCTGTGGTTGACTCTGGTAGCGTGACACCGCATCATATGAAGTAGGAATGGATGTAGCATGACAAGGCATCCATGGTCAGCATTGCTGTCGAATCCATTCCTTTAACGGGCATAATGTATGACAAGTACCATGTATTATAGGCGCAACCCATCACCCTTCATTACACCCATCCAGCCAAGATACTATCCCACATACGGTGACGATTACCAGCCATCGACTTTGAAGAGAAAGATGTCTTGCAAATCGCTTTTGGAGTCTAAAATCCCCACGTCAGCAACACGATGGTGGCTGCATCAAGTGTCGAACAATCACATTCTGCTGCTGTCATATTCAACCTATCCTAATGTGCCTCATATTTTATCCCGACGCGAAATCATAGCCAGTGTGCAAGGGTTTTGGACAAGACAATATTTGCGAGTTAGACTATTCCTGACTGGCCATTTGAGACCATGGAAGACTGACGATCTTCTAGCATTATTCTCGTGGATGTTAGTGGGAAATCTCGTATGGATTCTGATCGGAACTACGACTTTTGTGTCGTTGATTCTGCTCATTGCAAACAGTGTACAAGGACAAGGTTAGTCGGTTATGTCATATCGCTCTTTTTAAACATGTCGGGAGGCCTGTATTTTGCTAACTGGCTGTACGTGAAAGAATGGCTGGCCAGGAAACTCTCAATATTTTTGGCTGCAGAAACTGGTATCTTGATAACGTTCGAATCTGCCATTGTTCCAAGATGGAAAGATGGTACAATAAGATTCAAAAATGTAAATGTAAAACTAGACGGAGATACCTACCGAGATATCCTAAATGCTCAACGGAAGCGTAATCGTCAGCCCCCGCTCACTGATGCAGATCCCATTGATCTAAATTGGACATATTGGGATGTCAACATACAAACGGCTGACATGTCGCTTTCACTATGGAAATGGTTGGATGGCAAAGGAATTATCAAAGAAGCATCCGTTAATGGTGTAAGAGGTAAGGTAGATAGGCAACACGTGCATTGGGATCCGGCCTGGACTCCCAACAAGAGGGAATCACACCCTGGTGATTTAGATATTGAGAACTTTCATGTCGAGGATGTATTATTAGAGATACGTAATCCGGGATTCAGGCCTTATAATGTATCGATATATCATGCCGATGCGCCTAGGTTGAGGTTACAGTGGCTACTATATGATCTGATGTGTGCTGACTCGGTGGTCGGAACGTTTGACGGGTGTTTGTTCAGTGTACATAAACCGCAGACGAAGAAAGGAGATAAGGATAACGAGGAGGACGTACTGAACAGCAGCAGATCGCGTTGGGCTAAGATGGTGGGCCGCCTTTTCTTCTCACCAGAACCATATGAGTTTGTCATCTTAACTTTCAACATTGATAGTCGCACTTCAAGATTAATGGAGTACCTATACAACATCTGAATCAAGGGGCTGAAGGTCCTTTTGGTTGGATTACTGGGGGTACACTAGATATGGATGTTCGTGTGTTGATACCGCAAGTAACCGATCATACAGTCTTGGCCGTGCTCAAGGAAGAAATCCAAGAATTGCGTGTTAAGGCCTTGGAATTAGGTGATAAGGCTGTTTCTAGTATAGAGGGTGTCATTAGGGTACCGATTCAATATGACACACATCGGACTGGTTACCATCATGGCATGGATGTATCAATATCCAGTATAGTAAAAGGAGATGAGAGTCATGGTCGCAAACACAGCGGCGACTTGGATCAATTAATTATGATGCATGATGTTGTAACGCCAGCCCCGCGAATATTATCTGCGGATAATGCTGGCACGTCAGCCGACTATGGAGAACATGCAGCTAAATACACCGACATACCATTTACACCACCACCACCCCCGAACCCAGATGGTCCGCCATACATTAGATTCTTTTTCGATGTGAGACTGAACGATTTGAGAGCGTCAGTGCCACTTGTTTCTCCAGAATTGTCATATCTGAACTCTGCACTGGTGAGACCTGTAGTTGCGTATATGAATGCTAACAGGACGATAACTCCGATGGTCTTTGGTGTTCAGGTGGACTTAGTGAGTCCTGGTCCTTTCAATGTTTTGTTTGCTTTGTCCCCTATATTTACAGCATGAATTTAGAATAACTTTGACGGAGCATGGACCATATATTCAGCAGGTTTAGCTGAAGTCTTGGCAGAGGAAGTAGGACGATGCTTTACTCATCTAGTCAGAGATGAACGCGAACGAGCCAAACGACTACGTAGAGTTGGCTTGTGGACATTACAATCCGTATCCAAGAATATAGTCACCTTGAGTGATTACCTCAGAGGAACAAAAGGCTTCCCGGAATTCCTTGGACGAGGCTCGCTCGCTTATGGATATACATAGTTTGTTTACATAGACGACTGTCGGCCTCATACATCGCGCTACGTGGAAAGGATACGAAGGTGGTGCCGATATGTAGACGCAGCGCGACACGGTGGGGATCATCTGCATGGCAATAGTTTTTTGAGTTTGTCCCCGTTGGCGGACTCCACTAATCTAGACAGACCTCGCCTTTTTCCTGTATGTTAACTTGACACTCACGTGCCGATACGCACGATATATGTACCGCGATAGCCACTTATCGGAATACGTCGAAAGTCTGCGCGATGTTCACTACATCTGTGCGAGTGCAAGAGTTAGAACTAGTCAAGCATTCCAATACGACATTGGAGCTGCCTGCCTCATGGTCCAAGCAACAGAAGCTTGCACTGGGTCGCTCACCTTGAAGAACTGAGAGTCGTGGTTAATCCGGCCCTGCTTCGGTGCCGCGCTCGAACGCACGAGGGCGCTCGGCAATGGTTATGCCAGCAGGCACCAAGGCACAGTTGAGCATGTTTCGCAAGACCTAACTGCATGAAGAGACTGACAATGGTGCGCTTCAAAACATTCTGCATCCTCCAGCACACTTGCAAACCTATGAGACGTGGTATTAGCACTTCAAGCACAAACCAATAGATGCTGCGAATAACGCATACCTGTTCGCACGAGTGCGCTTCGCCATCAGTACATGGCAACTCTAGCCTTGCGCTTGCGCATACCCACTGAGCTTCGGGTCCTCAACCACCGGTTCCCCTCCTTCACCTTGGCTCTGGCAAAGTTTACTTACCGCACTTAACACCGGGTACCTCATCACTCTCTGACACAATGCTGTCTCGATCACTGATGGCTTGTACCAGGAATAGGTGGAGGCCAGGAACCTGTTAAGCTGGAGGCCGAAAAGAGTAGACCGAAGGCAATTACTTGGCAATGGCACATCTCATCGGAAACTAAAGACCACAACACAATCAGTAGAGGGAACATGCATAGATCCATTAGAAGAAATCGATTTTTCCAACTCGGCACACTTTATGGGCTCGTCCTACTACCCCAGTTTGCAGTCCAAGCGGATATCAGTAAGGGCTGTGACAGCTATTACGGCAAAAAGTGTCCGACTCCCGTCTTCGTGGAAGATTTCGCCAACTTGGATATATGGAGATTCTCGCAGTCGATGTCTGGAGGTATGTATTTCGTCAACATCTAGCCGTTTGCGTGCAATATAGTAGGACTTGAATCACCAATCCGTAATCACGTATGATCGAACGTAGCCGGTAATGGCGACTTTGTATGGTACACGAACACAACCGACAATATCTATGTCAAGGACGGCGTCTTACATATCAGACCCACATTGACGAGTGACTATCTGGGCGAAGACAAGATGAAGAATGGAGCTGATGTTGATTTAGGGACGGCGTGTACTGTAAGTCCCACATCCCCCCCCCGCATATTGATGGTGCCGTTTCTCATGCAGTGCAGACAATGCAGGACGCAAGAAACGATGGATGCCATCGAAAAGCAGATGGGAACCATTACATCAATCCCATACGGAGCGGGAACATCAACACTAAGCAGACGTTGCATATCAAGTACGGACAGATTGAAGTTGAGGCCAAATTGCCCAAGGGCGATTGGTTGTGGCCGGCGATATGGATGCTGCCAGGTATTGAGAGACAGTGCCATGGATTTTTCTGCTTAACCGCTGCTAACCTGCTGTAATAGTGGACTATGCGTATGGTGGATGGCCTGCTAGTGGTGAAATCGATCTCATGGTAAATCCTCGACGTTGTGCTGTCGCTGTGATTGTTTTGATAGTAATTTATACATCATCAATTAAGGAAGCGAGAGGTAATAACGCCTCGTACCCTGGTGGCGTCAACACGTTTTCATCCACTGTCCATTGGGTCAATCAGAAATCTCAGCAAGCACAAGGGAACACGTTCAAGTATAACCGCCCTTTATCCGATGACTTCCATACATATACACTATCGTGGGACACTCGACAGATATCAACGTACTTTGACGAGGAGAAGGTGATGACTGTGAACTACACCAGCCTCCCCAAGTTCAAGAATGATCGGTTGGCCCAGTACACTTGTCCCAGCGCGCCGTTTGACCAACCGTTTAATCTGATACTCTGGCTGAGTGTTGGAAGCACCAATGGATGGTTTCCTGAGACTAGCGATCCAGCTGGGAAGAAACCGTGGAAGAATGGGTCGGGAAGGGAGAAGGAACAATTCTGGGACAATAAGGAAAGGGGGCTTTATTATATTTTGGCGATATTTCTACAAACTTATACTTCATCTCGAATTAGAATGATTGGTTGCCTAGTTGGACGCAACAGGAGGGCGGGTGGCCTGAGTTCTTGATCAAGAGCATCAAGGTTTATGAGTTCTGTTAGTTTCATTTGGTTGAGTTTACTCCGTGTGTCTTGTGAAGTTTGGTGCGCCCATGAGACATGTTTCAGTTTGACAGGTGTGCCAGATGTGTCACCCATTTCAACACAGTCAACATACAGAATGATGCCGCCGCGGGTTTGACGCGTCCTATCTCGGCTACAGTCACATTTTACAATATATCTACAGGAGCCTTATACACGTTAATGACGCCATGAATGGTTGAAGCCGTTGAGGGGTTGGCGTTCGTTTGCCACCCCGTTTAGCACAGTTGCGTGTCTGTTCTCAGTCTGCCCGACGTCTATTCAGTAGCACCAAAAGTGGACCAAGGAAATGAACCACCCTCGCTCATTGCCACTTTCTTGGCAGGCAGACGGGTGTTCTGCTTGACTACCATACGCCGGTCATCTGTACTAGCCAGCAACCGAGACTCAATCCATACGCATACAGGTGTAATTAGTATACGTAGGATGCCTCTTCCCCAATCCCAAGGGGATCGTCTGGCACATGAAGGAACTTCACGACCAAGCAGCAGTGCCAGCTTGGGAAAAGAGCCTGCATTTACCAGTAGTCCTCAGCGACGAGCATCCGCTAGTGCGCTAGCATCAAAATATGATGAATTCAGGAAACATCTGTCGCCCGAACGGCTAGAGTCTGTCTGGGAGTATGTTGACGAACTCAAGCAACAAGGTCAGTATTTCATCCTGTATCATGCAGTCTCCATCTATTTACACCAGCAAGTAGTTGATCAATTGGAATCCCGAGTCTGCAAAGATGATTTGGTCATCCATTCAGAATTCACAACTAAATTTAAGTCAAGTGTCCAATGTCCCATCTGTCTGGACTACCTGACGGGGGCATTCTCGTTGGAATGTGGTCACAGCTACTGCTATCTGTGTTTGAGGCCTTGGTTGACCACCAACAAACATTGCCCAACATGCAGAACACCTGTCAAGAGGAAACCCAATCTCAGTATGGGCATGACGCAGCAGGCGGAGGTAAGTACCCTCGCAATTATTATCATCGAGACGGAGAACCCAGAACCCTCTTGACCTAAACAAACCATCATTATGTGTAGCTGGTGGCTGAATATGCAGCCTTCTATGATCCAAAGGGTGCTATTGCGCTTGAACGACTGCGAACTGCCAATGAAGAAGTTAAAAGTATGCCAAACCCATGGGCCGAAGTTCAATTCGAGGCAGATCGGCCACGACGAATTCATGACGAGGGTGATGGAGTAGAACGATGTGGCTTTTGCGCATGGGAACTGATTGATGGGGAATGCCAAAATTGTGAGTGGTTTCCTGCTTTGTTCCTCCATCTCCTCCATTGTACGTTCCAGGCTGAGGTTTTGCTGTCAAAAATAGGTGGAAGAGTATATAGCGACTCTGATGGCGAAGGTGACAGAGAACATCAAAGACCGTTTGTGCCTCAGAGTAGGCAACTTTACGGTGTATTGCCCGCTTTTCCCCTACCACCGCCTCTACCTATCAACGACAATGCTATTTACCACCGCCATAACCACCACCATTACCTTCATCACTTACTTGACGATGAAGCAGAGCATAGCGATTTAGAAAGTGATGACGGAGACTGGGTTGACGAAGAGGAAGCGCTTCGCCTTGACGTGGATGTAGATCATGACGACTTTATAGATGATCAATATATTGAGAATCCATTTGAAGAAGCACATTATCAAGGCAACAGCGATCATGAACTTGAAATGTTCTCACCAACACAGGAGGACGAATATGAACAAGACCATGATCCAGATGAAATACTAGCCAGGGCTGTTGTAGATGGATATAATCGAACTCCAAATGGAGATTCTGGAAGCGAGAACCATAAAGGTGTGTGGTTTGGCCGCATCCTACACTTCCCGCTTCAGGCGAATGATGAATCAATCCTGAAATGTCATATCTGAATGCTGTTAGGAGAAATTGTATCAGAAGAAGATGAGGACGACGGTGCATATGTATCAAGTTTAGATTTGGTTCGATATGGTTCAGAAGTAGACTTTGAAAATGGCAGCGATGAAGATCATGACGATGAGTGCGTTCATGACTTTCTGTCATACTGAATGGGTGGCAGTCCTGCCGCTGACATGATTCTATATATTTTAGTGATTTTGATGAGAATGAGGGTGAAGACGACCATGATGACGATCGACGTCGTCACCGTCGAGTACCAAGCTGTCACAGGCCGCGATCTCGATCAGGGTCTTTGATAACCGGTAATGGCTCAATTAGTCGTGGTGGTCAAACCGGCTATGCAGGATTTACACGTCCTCCACCTCTCCAACACCATTATCAAACAAATCAACCTGCCATCAGTAGGAGCGATGGTACCAATCGCCACAGTAGTCGACCTGATAATGCCCTCGTTGTTGATTCTGTTGATGGTTGGAGCAGAAGGTTTAGAGAAACTCGTCGGCAACAAAGAAGCAATCCCGATGCACGCCGTGTCATCCATGCCTTATCAGAGTCATCATGGTCAAATTATCGTGATGGACCATCATCATCAAATCTTGCATCCTCGCCATCACCTGTTACTGTTGATATCAATAGTGCAAAAAGGGGAGTACGACGATATAGGAGCATAAGCAATAGTAATTCGTATGGTAGTGGCAACAGCAACGACAATAGTGAATCGGAGACTGAAAATGGTTCTAGTCGCAACAACGTTGGTGAGGTTGAGAACGAAGGTTCAAGTAGTGCTGATGATATAATTGTCCGAAGGTATGGCCGGCACGGAAATAAAGGAAAGGGTAATGCCATGAAGCCCCCACGACGCCGTAGGAGGCTGTTAGACGATGATGATGACGACGACGAAGGGGGCATCGCTGGTGGCGACAACTACAGAGCTACGTGCGGGTGATATATCAAGCCATGTGTGAACTAAGTATCCATTAAAAGTCACGAGGAAGCAAATGGTTGCATATTTGGTGGTGGGACTGTAGAGGTTCTCTATAAATAGTGTATATAGTAATCAGATTACAAATATACTTTGCATTAGATATTGTGACTGTTGCTGTATCCTAGATGATGCTCTAATGTAGCCAG
>QEAN01000373.1:0-21092 GCA_006535955.1 Synchytrium endobioticum | reverse complement strand
CTCCGCATCGTCGACTCGGACGAGACGACCATCCCGCCTCACCCAACGGGGCCTGGGTGCCCTGGCCATACGCGCGCGAGTGACTGCTGGCATTTTGCTCGTTTGGAACGTGCTTACGGATCTCGCTTTTAAGTCTCTTTCTACAAAGATGCACAAAAAAGGCGAGGAGAAAGGAAGGCGGCAGACTGGCATTATATAGCACACACGACGGGACGGATGGAACAATCGCACGCTCCTTCACGATAGAGAGGACGGATATATTGTGTTTACTCTAGATATGGAGTTGCAACACCTTATTACAAAGTCGCTCATGCTTTCCGTATGACCGTTATCGAGTAGTGCGTTAAGTCAAGTCATCGAGTAAAAGTGTCGGAGTACTACTGGATAGACTACTGATCTACTTGCTAGTTATCTATGTATATCAGGTCTAGCTTCCCCTGACAAAGTATAACACATAGGCGTCAAAGTGAGAAGAGGAAGCTAATTATCTATGTATATCAGATTACACGGTGACAGTTTTCTTTTCCGCGATTGCATGCGTCGATGAAGATGGTTGTGCATTTGTCATGATCTTTAGTTGTCATGTACTAAAGATTGAAGAACGTCGCTGAAAAGAAAAAATTCAAACCTGCTACAAATGATACCGCTAAAAGCTTTTGGATTATCCAATCATCATACTCTCTCTCTTACGTGTAGAGCTGTATCTATGTCACTAACTACATTCTTCAGACGATTACTGTACTTCAAGACACTGTCATTATCTTGTTTGATCGCGAATAACTGGGAGTACATGCTGTAGAGATGACCTTTGTTTGTGCTATGAACTGAGATTCAATCTGCTTCCATAACGTATAAGCATCTTTCGTTTTGTTGACATTTGTGAAAATGGCGGATCTGACGTTGATATTCCTCAACATTAAGATTCTGGCAGCTCGATCATCATCCAACCATTCTTAACCCTTATTTTGTATGCATCATCTGACTCATTCTCATTCCTGGGTGGTTTCTCGCTTCCTCCAACAACTACATCCCACACATTCTTTTCTTCAGGCAACAGCTGTACGAGTGCTGCCCAGTTCTGATATACTTCAATGGAGACATCACCGTCTCCCAATTGGTGGTTTCTCTTGTTACTCGTAAGATCTACTTGACACTTTTGATGTCAAGATGCTATTAACTGAGTGCTTTTGTATTTATAACCTATTAAGGCTACTCTCTCGCGGCTGGCCAGGGGTCAAACCTGGGCCTCACCTACTCATAATGGGACGCTCTAACCTCTGAGCCACCGACCCAGTCGTTACCAGGGTGTAGCGGTGTCCCTCATATGGCAACAAGTATACTCCCGACGAATGGCGCATCACAATGGTCATTGGCACGACATCAGAGTTTGCACATGTTCTATTTGATGCTATGGGTGATGAGGAATATTATCAAAAAATTTTCTGAAATTGCCACAATGTACCCTCGTGATCTGAATCAAACAGGTCAGATAACGCCATATTCACAATTTAGCATGATTTGACGGCACAAGTTATGTAATTGGCTTGCAGTGCAGCCTTGTTCATAAATCCACCAAGTGCCGTTCCACGGCCACTGATTCCACCCGCCTCGACAACTTTCCAATGCCCACCAAGAGGATTGAAGATCAATCCAGATACGTCACGCAGCCTACATCCCACGTTGGATAATTCTGATTCCAATTCTTGTGGAGTTACGTATTGATTATGTGTGTGGGTGTTTTTGGGTACGAGATTGAGTACATGCTCGGCCATGAGGATGGTCAGGAAGTATGAGACAGGTGTTCTGTTTATTGTTGAGATGAATAGGAGACCGTTTGGCTAAGGTTATGTCCGTGTTGGGTATTCATGCCAGAAACTAGGGACCATACTAATTTACCTTGAGCAACTTTGCACAGGACTGCAAGAATACGTTTCTGTCTGATACGTGTTCTATGATTTCTAGAGCGCACACTACATCGAAATTTGATTCATGTGTTTCCGCTAGTTGTTCTGTGATTTGATGGTTTGATACGTGTGCCACGACAGGCCACGATCTTTGTGCGACCAGCCAGCTTTACGTACCAGCTGTCGTATTGATATAGTTTGTATTGTGGGACACGAGTGGGTCAGTTTTGGCATGTTCCTTTGCAACATGGACGGCTGTTTCGTCAGCATCTATTCCCACGACGTTTCCGCCCAGTCGAGCGAGTCCCTCGGACAACAATCCGCCACCACAACCCAGATCCAGCATCGTGTATCCTTCCAGTGGCCGCTTCCTGGCCGTGGACACAGCGGATGCAGCTGGTGTGGGGACATATTGGGATGGCAGCAATTCGGATGTGTGTGTTTTGATGTAAGCGGTTCTGACGGGGTTCATCTTATGGAGTAAACGATACGGGCCATGGGGATTCCACCAGTGGGCCGAGACATTGCGGAATCTGAGTATTTCATCTTGATTTACAGATGTCTTGCAGTTGGAATCGGAATCGGATGCGGATGGCGCATGGTTGCGCCTTGGTGATGGAGCGATACGTGCTGGTGGGCGCAGGCGGGAGGCGAGGCGGTTCATGGCGGCAGTTCTAGTGCGACCGTCGCGACAGCAGGATGTTTGTTTAGCGTGTGGGGGCTGCAGCTATATCAACATCGTTCGCATGTGCATGAATACTAACATCAGAAGTTGGCAACACTTGTCACTAGAAGTCTCTACCCTGTCAACGACGCAACCTGCCCATCCGATACGCCGCTCGCGCTGCCGCAATTCCAGCCAATCCCAGTCGTCCGTCAGCAGTCGACCACGAACCTGGTGCCGCTTTGGACAGGTACAAGCAGACGTACTACCATATATCCTGTACAGGCCTGGCCATCGGTATATAGACAGGAACAATAATGCTGCCATCAACATGGTAAAGAACGGCTCTTCAAAGAATGACGCATAAAGTGCCCAAAGTCCATTGGTTTGAGGTCCCTGTTATGTATGTATCGTGAACGAAAGATGCCTTCAATATCTGTTCTGCGGTAGCCTTGGCCTAACCGACTCTACAGAATGCACCCCTGCGATGGAGTACGTCACGATAAAGGGGAAATGCACGCTACCTTTCCATACCGCACACAGCAGAAAGCACGAAATATCTACCAGGTCCACAAATCATTGCTCCTTTGGGGGGAGCTCGTCAGAACCCTGGTAGATGACCATTATCTGCGCCTGATGTGCTCCACTCTAGGTCGAGATTTGACACTTGTGATTAATAAAATAAACCGGTGTGGGCATGGGCGGAAACATGCTAGGATATGTTGGAATTGATTCTGCGTACCGTGGGATATTTTAGTGCGTTTGGTGTTTGGGCGTGATTGGAGTTGAGGTCGCTCACCGCTGTTGTATATATTCAGAGGTCACATAGTATCCAAACAGAACATCCGAGTCCTCAGAAAAGAGTTATCTGGCATGTCCATCTCAGCCACTGTGACCACAACTCAGAAGTCTGCTGCAATATATACATAGATAGATCGCTCAGTATCCAAACAGAACAACCCACTTCTCAGAAAAGAGGCGTCTGGCATGTCCATCTCATCCACTGTGACCACAACTCAGAACAGAGTTCATCAAAGTAAACATCAACACAGTGGTGGCCCCTCTTCATACAACCATACTACCGGCATCAGCAACAGCAGGGCTGGCCCATCATTTGCCTCTGCTTCACCCTCCAGAATGCCCAGTTGTGTACCTTTGGCGAGAGCAATGTCTCCCTTGGAGCACAAGAACTTGAGATTCCTGATTACCGATTGTCCTATCGATGCTTCATTGGGCCATTATTTAGCAGTAAGTGTTGTCTACGTTGCTGTTCACATGTGCTTGCGAGAGTCCCCGAATTACGTGATTGCACGTATAAATACCCGAGTAAGTGCATTTTTCTTGGTAAGGACGTTGTCTCTATCTATCATGTCATAATACAATACTCATGCATTGCATGAATAGGTTTTATCAAAAAGCTGCAAGTGCTATGTCCAGCAATTCGGGTTGAAATCGACCGGTGTCAACTCACTTTATGGGTTAGTAACTCTTTACATCATCGCAATCTAGGAATTCCAAGCCAGAGGCGTATCAGATGTTGTGCGAGTTTGCGAAGCCACATACGACAAGACCTTCCTTGAATCGAATGGAATCAAAGTACATGATTGGCCATTCAAGGATGGTGGCCTTCCCCCCAATGAAGTCGTCTTGTCGTGGTTGGCTCTCTGTGAAGCTCGATTCGGACCACTAGCTTTCAACCCCGCTGCTTCTCCAACCCCAATCACTGCTAGAATCAATAATAATACTAATAGTAATGCTGCTGCAACCAACACTAATTATAATATCGCTAGCCTCACTTTGGAAGAACCGAGTTTTGCTAATAGTACGGCGACCAATGTAAATATCCACAAGCCAGTTATTGCCATTCACTGTGTAGCAGGGCTCGGAAGAGCACCGGTACTAGTAGCTATTGCCTTGATTGAATCTGGAATGGCACGATTGGATACCATCGAGTTTGTACGAAAGCAACGAAGAGGCGCCTTCAACTCCGTCCAGCTTTCATTTTTGGTAGATTCATACAAGCGCCAATGGGCAAAGAGGTCCAATACTGGGTTCATCAAACTGGTTCCTTCTTCAAGTAGTCTGTCAGCTGTGGGTGTCATGATGAAGCGGGTGAATTCCAATAGTTCAGCATCGGACGGTAATTCGAGACGTAAATCTGATGACTACAGCAGGGCTTCTGTTGGTTCAACTAGTGGTAGCAATGCTGTTACAGGTGATAGTAACTCTGGTGTGTCTACTCCCAGCAGCTCCTCTGGTGGATTCAAGAGCCTGTTTGGCAAATTGAGAACCCGACCATCCAGTGCGGCAGTAGTTGAAGAACGTTGAAGAGTCTACCCGTGTCCAAGTCAGTGTGGTATAGCCGAATTAGAGCCATGGAAGGTGAAAGGTGAAAGGGTATGGCTGTACATGTCTTCGGAATTTTAGCTTTTGTTTTCGCACACTTTGTATTGCTACTGTTGACGGAGGAGGAAGTGTGTGTGGTATACCGCGTTGATCCCAAAATATATACGAATAGATTCTAGCGTCTAGTTGTTGTCATACAGCGAAGCTCTTCAAGCCCGTACATGTTCAAAGATTACATGGTAAGTTGTTACTCCACACCAGATAGTGGCACGTCTGCGGGTTCTACTACTTGCACGTGTCCAGTGTGTGACTAGTTACATTGGATTCTACTCACAACAGTACTCGCTTTCATCATCATCGCTCACCAACATTAACCCCACATCCAGTCAATATGCCACCAAAAAAGGGTGGATCTGGATCAAGTCGAGGTGTCCGTAACAAGAAGAAACGAGATGACAGTGATGATGAGTCCGAAGAGATACCGTACGACGATGAATCGCCCCCACTGAGTGATGAACCACTTGAAGAAGATGCTGACATGGACGGTTTTATTGGTGTCATGGATTTGTTGGAAGAGCAGGAAGGTATGTATCATACTTCCGCATGCATCCTCACCATTCGTCTGAGTGTTGGGTTGTTTGAGGCGACATTGGATTGCCAGTACAACCAGGACAGGACATGGAAACTTACGGACATGCAATAGTAGTAAAACGAACCCCAGCCAAAAAAGCCCGCACGGGTCTCAATGCATCTCCGTCCAGAGGCACTCCTGCCTCAACAACAAATCTACCAGGAGGACTAACACCAGCACAGCAGCAGCAACAACTAAACGATCTATACAGATCCATACCAGCTGCACGATGGCAACAGATAGCGCAAACAATAGCAAAGATAAAAGGCGGCGGTATACAGCTAGCCCCGACTGCTGATGTGCTGGTACCGTTAATGAAGGAATTGCACAGTAAAGGACAGTTACCATTTCCACTACCTGTTCCAGGCGCCCCAATATTTCCTGCCGGAACCATGCCGAGCCCATTCAAGCACGACCATAGTGGCGGCAGCGGTCTCGGGAAGGGAACACCATCTGGTCTGAGCAGGGGATTGGGGAGTTCAAAAGACGACTCCGCGCCTCCACTCGCTCCTGTGAAAGACGAGTCCACAGGCCTGGCTTCCGCAGCACTAGCAGCCTCGCTGGGTGTCCGCCAAAGCCTGCGTGCTAGAAAAGTGAAGCGCGACTACAACGAAGATTCATATATCGACACATTGCTGATGGGCGAAGAACAGCGACTTGCGGTCGGCAGAGCCAGCATAGCCGGCACACCCGCACCCCAGTCGGCAGGCGAGCAAAATAGCCAGATGGTTCAAAACGATATAGACGAATGGCCGCTTCCCACACGCGCATGGCCGCGGACAAAGAAAACGGCGATCAGAACACCGATTCCGGAGATACAATGGGTGTTGCCCAATCCACCCATGCTCGCGTTTGGGCCGGACTACAACTACAACAACCCAACACAGTCAACGTATACCTTCCAACATGCCCTGGCCGGTGGCGCATCGCTGGGACAAATGAATGCAATGGGCCTGGGGCTGGGGGGTGTGAACATGATGTATACGGGATCAGACGATACTATGGATGGCGATTTCGATCCGTCAAGCCGACGAAGATACATGGCGAGAGCCGGCAGAGCTACCACCGTGGACATGTCCTTGGCCGCACTGCGAGTGCAGAAAAAACCGCGAATCAAGTGGACGGATGATGAAGTAGGTGCGTTGGAGGACGGGATGAGGCAGCATGGGACTCGGTGGAGTGCTATTGAGGCGTTGCATGGGAGGAATGGAACTGGGCGGTTGGGTCAGCGAGATCAAGTGAGTGCGCCAATATCAAGCGCCTTTGGAGCCTTTGCTGACTGGTCACTTCAATGCATCAGGTCCAGTTAAAGGATAAGGCGCGTGTAGAAAAGGCCCGCAGAATCAAGTTGGGATTGTCCCTGGGGCCGTTTGAACGAGTATGTGCATATTTGGGACTTCTCATCTCTGTTTCCAGTGTTGCCTGACAAGCCCTCATTAGGCATCTAATTAGATATGACTGCCTGCATAGTCTTTTCAATGCAGATCCCTAATCGGTTTGTAGTTTACGAGCTTTACAATACGGCTCGTATTGTCATATGTACGAGCACAATCAACTAGTTTCCGCCCCCTCAACGAACTCTTGACCTCAGTCTCCTGACATGTGAAGGTTCCTCTTGTGACAATTACGACGCAGCCACCATAATTGCAGTGGGGAATAAATAGTACAGTAGCATCCGAATTTCTGCGGAAAATTGCACTGAACATCTATAATGCGTTTTGATCGTGCGTCCACTTTATATTTCGGGCATCGTCTGCCCTCATCGTGGAAAGAGAACCCCACTGTGTTTGGTACGCCGCCAATGAGCCAATAAGATGATATTTAATTCCGGAGTAAAACGCACAATACAAAACCGGCACTACTACTTGCCTTTCAACTCCACCAGCTTCATAATCAGGTTGGCCCCCACAGCAAACAAGACTACTACAATAACGAGCATGGTGCCCATCTTGTCTTCAAACACTGTCCCCGACTCACGCTTATGCAATCTGTCGGCCCGTTGGTAGTACCTACATAGTGCATAGGCCAGGAACATGAGTGTTGCGAGGGTGAAAAGAACGCCTGCCGCTTGGCCTGTTGGAGATATGTGAGATTCAGAGGTGAAAGAAGCGGAAAAGAGCATTCTGGTCATGCCTTGTGACGCACCGATTCGAGAGGCACCGTTCACTAGCGCTATACCTAGCCCACCCAAAATCAGAGAGACTAGTGTGTGAGGAAGTGGTTGATGTCAACAGAAACTGGCCTAGGAAGACGACCATTCCGTCCTATCGCCGGGATTCAAACCAAATTTCTTACATTGAGCCCAGGCTAGGAAAGTACGCTCGTTAGCGAGAAAGTTCTTTACTCTTACGTTCCCGCCACTGCTTGTATTTGGTCCTGAAACTGTTGCGCTTGGTCCAAGAGCGGGTTGTTTGCCTTTTCCTCGTGGGTCTATGTGCTTACGTGAGGGTATGACAAGACGAGGCGCTGTGAAGAGGACCTACCTGGATGTTCATCAACGGGTGAGAAGAAGGATAGCCATGCGAAGTGATCTCTGAGGTTGAGATGGTGTCAGTGGTTACTTAAAGGCAGGGGTTGCTGATGTTTAGAGCTTTGCAGTGTCTCGTGCTATGATGTGGTGGGAGCAAGCGGAGCGCCTATTATAGATACATATATATACGATGCTACATTCTGGTTTAATACCAGTACTTTGCGGATCTGATTCAGCTGGGACAGACAAGGGCCAATTGATTGTAATGGGGTACAATTGGTACGTACCTCCTGCCGATGACCTGATCGTCATCCTGTTGAGCCATGAGATGGGACTCGTCCTGTCGTCGTTGCAATAGATGGATGCTGAATATCCACACAGAGCAGCCACGTTCCGTCCGACCGGTTTATTTCATCGAGAATACGCCTGGAGGATAATGAGGCCGTGCAGGTAGCCAGCATCGGGTGATTGCGCTCGCTGCTAGGCGCTCTGACGTCGCTGGCATGTAGCACATCTGCGACCGATCGTCCAAACATTTTGGAAATGACCAGTAGCAATCGCAGACTAGGAGCACTCTCGCTGGTATTATCCCGACCATTCACCAGTACGAGCGTCTTCCAGCGAGCCGTGAACAAGATCTTGCCGCCTCTGAGCCTCAGACAGAAGAAATGGATGCTGTCAATCGGATTGGCCAAACCAAAGGAAGCCAGAACATCCGAGGGCCTATCTGCCTCCAGGCCTCACTTGGACAGTCTCTTGAAGCCGCCTTCCACTTCCGATGCTCTCGAGTCTCCCGACGCACCATCCTCGTCATCTTGCAGGCGCCCATCGCCATGCAGGACGACGCACAGACCACTCATCGCCCCCGCACCAGAACGCGAAGAATGGTTCTCGGATCCATACCTTCTTTCAGAGCGAGTCCGCAAGTATGCCTCACGGAAAGCAACACGCCACAAAGCTTGGGAACTACTCATAAAGCACACCGGTGCTGCCACCACCCCGGTATTCAATACTTATATATCCACGGTTGCGACCGTACGTGATGAAAAGGACTGCTGGAAGGATGCTTGGAAGGCTTATCATGTTGTATGTCCTTCCTGTCTTGTGCCTCTTGGTGCACATTGATTGCTGACGTGGCGAAATCCTGCAGATGGTACAACGAAAGAAAGAACCAAACGTGCAAACTCATATCATGCTATTTAATTCCCTGGCTTCAGCAGCGCTTGATCCTGCCACGAATTCTGACTTTAGGAAAAGTAGGCTAGTGCAAGCTATGGACCACTTGGATCGCCTGTCAAAAACCGCCGATAAGTCAAACCAGAATATCGACACGTCAGTGCTCAGTGCTGCGCTGAAAGTTTGTGTCGCCTGCCACGCTGAAGGCGGCTGGCAAGCTGGATTAGAGTTATATAGAAGGATGCTTGGGAAGGATTTGCCTGCAGATATAGCGGCTGGTCAAGAAACATACAAAAAAAAGCGGTTAGTGACCAGCGAAATGGTGGAATCGCCTGATGTGATAACCTATACTATGATGTTCCGTCTGTGTCAGAAACGTGGCGGCGAGGAGGGATTAGCGCAGGCTAAAGCTGTTTGGATAGATTTGTTGGCTGCTCTCAAAGCTAGTCATGCCAATGCGAGCAGTGTTGTTCCACATCACACACAGATGATGGACCAACAAGTAGATGAAGTCCAAGACGAGAGTAACGAGGCAAAGCCACTCGAGCTTGATGCCATTGTATTGACATCCTATTTGTCGTGTTACCTGCGATGCAGGAACTTAGAAGACATAGAATCGACATTGAAACTCGCCGCAACGTATTTCGATCTACCGCTTCCGCCATTCACCAATCAAGCGCAATGCAGTGAGGCTGGGCCCTCTGAAGAAGGAGCTATAGCAAATACCGAAAACGTATCCGTTGTAGAACACCAACGCTTTCCATTGGTGAACGCTTCCCTCCATGTCATCCTCAGATTGATGCAACGATTGCGTCGGCCAGAGTTTGCATTGAAATATGTAGAAATAGCACGAAACCGTGACAAGGTAGAAATAGATGATGCTGTATATGACGCCTGTACCGGATTCTTACTACGGCAACACCAAGTTGACGAAGCATGGAAGGTTGTCTCGTCCCTCCATACCACTGAAACCCTTGGCAAACCGAATGTTACGTCAGTGATCGTACTGAATATGAAGATATCCATCTGCTCTGCAGCTATAGTACCACATACAACAAACACGGAAAATCTTGTGTGGGTTTCGAGACTGAGGCAGACATTGCTGGATCAGCCACTAGACGATTTCAAAAAATTAACCATCAAGGACAGCGTGCGATTGCTTACCACTGTAATCCACACTCACGGCGTCCGTACCCCGGATGGTAATCACAACGATGTGATGGCTCGAGCAGTCGCAATAATACAAGCATGCTTTGGGCAATGGGTTCTGAAGACACGTAGAGTGTTCGAGAAGATAGACAGGCACGGCGATAGGTTGTTGGATTTTGAAAAAAGGGATCGGCTGGAGTTGTTACAATGCTGCTTGCTGTGCCTCGATCCCAAGATGAGAGATTTGTTTATTGTGAATTGTGAATTGGACGCAAACGAGTTTGAGGAGAGAGTTGTCGAGCAACAAGATCAAAGTCAGTGTGGTACAGAGGAGGATAAACCACGACTGGATATGATTGAACAGGTCCGGTCTGTCCTGTCGTCATATGCGGACTATTCAGGATATGACGATGCCGAGAAGAAGGAGCCGATTGATGAGCCCGTTGAGGATGATCGTCTCAGTAGACGACAGAAGTTCAATGGTGATGATCGTAATATGCACAGACCTAATAGTAGCTTTAGTGATTATAGGAGTAGTAGAGGTGGCAAGGTAAAGGGAGTGACTGCCGGGTCTAGTGGTGAGCGGTCACCACTGTCTCAGTGGTTCAAGAGAGGAGCTATACGATTGTGTGAGTAATACCTTATTTTTAGATTCAGGTAATAGACGTCCAGACGCGGTGGCAGCAGCCATAACGGTGACGGGAATGCCGTCAGGTTCAAGCAGGATGAAACCAGAACTACCATTATTTGTTGTTTGCGTTTTGTTGTGTTGCTGCTCAAAGTATCTTGGCAATCCATATTCCGCATTTGACAGCAACGCAGGGGCCATTTGTGTAGTTTTGCACAACGAATGACGCCTTGTTCACGCATGGGCCCGTCACCTCATACTATGCTAAGCGGATTAACGTTGATCCCGGACAAACTTGTGTTTGCTTGGGCAGCAGAGGCGATGTTTGGACGCGTTCGACAAGTAGCCGTTCTAGATGGTGACATGCCCGATATCAGCAGCTGGCGCGTGGACGCTGTGACGAAGGGGCCGAGCCCTCCAAGCCTATTGGCATTAGGCGAACTCACGTAACGTTCACAGCTTTACTCCTTTATCTGAGTAGGAGCAATCACCAACCAAACGCAACATTTTCAGAAATCACCGACAAAATGAGCTTCCTCTTCAAAAAGAAGCCAAAACCCCAAGCGCCTACTCTGAATGGCTACAATAATACGTCACATTACCCGCTGCCAGGTCAACCATACCAGCAAGCTCAAGCGGCGTACCCTCCACCTCCACCGCCAGCTTCGGCTACACCCCATCCCTCCACTGATGGGAGAGGACCATTGCCTGATGGCTGGGTACGTAGCGCATCTGGAAAGGCTGTTTTTTTGGATGTAACAGGTGGCTTTGTGAAATTGAGGAGATGATTGAGATGGCTGAAGGTCATGCCAGCTGCTGCTGGTTATAAAAGCGGGACAATCCAGAAGCAAGAATATCTTGCTATCGATTACTTGTGACGATCTGTGGAGTAATTGAGTTCTTTATTCTGTCAGATGGTATAATTTTGACATTGGTCAACCACCACCTGAGATTTGAAGGTATTTAGTTCAGAAACAAGCTCAAATGTACTCTAAGTATGTAGGTTGCTGACTGGTCTCTTCAATATCAAAGATGGTTCTTCCATAATATCAAGACAAACCAATCAAGCTGGTAGGTCAAATCCTGTCAACTGACATTTGTGATTTTCATTCTCCCTTGCGAAAGAAAACATGTCATTTCATCCTACCAACTCCTTCCCACAAACAGGGACGACCCAAGAGGGCTACCAACTATGGCAGCTCCAACATCACAACCAGCACCCTATCCAACACAGCCACAGCCGCCACAACAACCACCACCATATTCAGCTCACCAACCGCAGCCGTATTCTCCGCAAGGACATTATCCCGGTCAACAGCAACCACAAGGATATTATCCAGGTCAACAGCAACCATCACAAGGATATTCCACAGGTCAACAGCAACCACTACATGGATATTCGCCAAGTCAACAGCAACCTCCGCAAGGATATTCCCCAGGTCAACCGCAACAGCCACAAGGGTATCCCCCAGGTCAACCACCACCACCACAAGGATATTACCCAGGCCAGCAGCAACCACAACATGGAAATTATCCAGGCCAGCAGCAACCACAGCAGGGATATTACCCAGGCCAGCAGCAATCACAGCAGGGATATTACCCAGGCCAACAGCAACCACAAGTGATGCCCGCCCAACGACCTAACGGTGGTGGTATGGGAGGTGCATTAGGTGGCGCTGCACTTGGTGGAGCGGGAGGTCTCTTGACTGGAATGTTACTTAGCCATGCGCTGAGTGGTTCGCACCATAGTTATGGTACACCTCATCGTGATGCACCCCCACCGGAAGCGGCCGCAACGCGTAAGTTTTACAGTTGTATCTTTGCCTTTTCGTTTCCTTCTAAAGGCAATGGGGAGTTTGAGCGTGAGGATAGCAGTTCAAGGCAAATTCACTGGAACGTGCAATATATAGCATCGGATGCGAACGGCGGTACCGGGGACTTCATACAACAACCAGCCGGTCCAGGCCCTGACTTCGTACAAGAACCAACTGGCCCAACCGCATTTTTTGGAGGTGAATCAAAAGCGCACATCGCCAGTTTGGTATCCCAGACCGTCGATGCTGACATACTTGCCTGTATTCTAGGATCCACTGCAGGAGATGGATTCGATTCCGGTGATATAACCAGTGGTGATTTTGATGGTGGCGATTTTGATGGTGGAGATTTTGGAGGTGGAGATGTGAGTATCCCATATTTCGAATCAGGTGGTTACAGAGGATTTTTCTAATGACTCAAATGACTGTTTAATAGTATTGATCATACCTGTATATGGACGTTGGCGAGTATTAGCTGATCTTTCGATTTATGTATTTGAGCTCCTAGTTTGTCCTCATTGTTTCTATCTCTACTAATACCAATACCACAATATATATCCCAAAAATTAAATGGTGGGACTGGTAGCAAGGCCTGTAAATGCCAGGAAATTTTTTACTAAGAGCAACTAGGAATATGTCCGTTGACGATGAACATCAACTGGTTGAGTCTCATTGCAGTGTTGTTGATGTCAAACTCTGGGCTTGAGTGTATGATCAAGTTTGGAGATATGTATTTATGAATGTCATTCGGTAGTACAATGCGGTAATTTATAGTGTTATCGGAAGCGAGATTCAGAAATTGTATCCCAACATTGTGTCCCATGACACATCACACTGGCTCCGGCACACCATATAAACCCAACAGTTGAAAATGTTTGTCAACAAATTTTTCTTGTTTGACATAGACGTCTATGTATGACGATATAGGCTTATCAACATGCATCATAACTTTTGAGTGCGTAAACGGAAGAGTGCCAGTCTTTCAACCTTCGACAGCTACCGCCATAGCGACATGCTGGAGCTCGTCCCTGTGACTTTCTGGTATCACGTGTATCGGGTGGACTTCGAGGTCGACTGAGAGTTGGCTTCCTTCGACGGAATACTACCAATTTGTAAACCCATGAGAAAGTGGATAAAACGTTTTCGAGAATTTCCAATTCAGTGTGTGGCTCAGCTTTCAACTCGTCTTGCACCTCTTTCGAGAACCCGTAACATAATTTGGTGAACCAGGTCTGCATTTAGCCAAGCAGCAGCCAACTGATTTTCGGTTTCAAAAAAGCACTAGAATGCAAAAAGTACCTCCCCCGAGGAAGCTCCTTGGATATCAACGTTTAGGTCAGGAATGCCAGTAGTGCCGGCTGGGATTGGTGACGGCAGCACAAAAGATGATAGAGTGATGGAGACTGACAACAGAATGCTTATCCACTTGGATGATGGCAACTTGGTAGGGAAGAGCATAGCAGACCTATTTGAGATTGATTTGAGACGAGATGAAATTCGAATTTTGTCGTGTGAGATGAGTGAAGTGCTAGGACGGGCAGCTACGACGCCAGCTGCCATCGCCGATGAGCAGAGTGTTACGATCTACTCTATCCTGACTCTTGACAACCTGGACTTGATTATAGATTAGATCTAACCTACAATCAACTAAATCCTGGACACACTAGATGAATTCTACGGATGGATGAGTGGTCCCTCTTTATCTGAAACCGTTTCACAAATTCGATTTAAGTATATTCGACGGACAAACTCTTTATGTTGAGCAACATCCTCGCGGTCCAGGGGTAATATAGAATAGTAGAGACACCCTTTGGTTGGGTCGAGGCCCCAGAAGACTATGAGGAAACTGCAAGGGGATTCAAAGTAGACACCAACTTACCAGTGAATCGAAAAAATGCCAACTCCGCCATACAATATCACCAACGAGTGTTTTACCTTCCTTTATCCTTTTACAAATTCTACGTTGTGGGACGGCCCGGACAATCGGACGAGATCATGTCCCAGTGCAATTGTGAGAAGCTCCATGCTCCCCTCTTCAGGAAGCGAGACTATTGCCTGCAACAGTTCTGCATGTCATACAATATTGTGAGAGCCCCACAGCCCCGCATGCTTATGTCGGCACGCCGCATCCGCGTCCGTCAATCTTGAGAGTAGATGAAGTGCCTCTTGACCCCTTTTGTGCTTGACCACCCTTCAAGTTTGACAGCCGATCGGCGGACACCGACCGGACAGCGATCGGTGATCAAATATATTAGCGAAATTATTTATTCAGAAAGCAGCCTACAGAAGTCCCACGATGACGCGCTTGTCGTTCAGTTTGACAGCAATGGGAAAAATCAAATAAGAGATACTGGATTCGATCTCAATTTTCAATATTTGATTTGCACTTGAGAGGCCAACATTTGAAATTACTGATTGGATCATTTAGAAATTTATCAGTAGATGCATAATATAGTTCAACGTTGGCCGATTGTGATCCATCCATGGGCACGTCCCTGACGAATCAAATTCCCTCTGTCGTGCCGACGATTGGATTCACTCACATAAACAAAATCCAAGACCTAGTTGAGCGCCAAGGCAGGCCCGCGCACAAAGGTACGGCGTTCTTGCGTTCGTACGGTTCACCTTGTTCATGTCTCGCTTGCAATTCATAGATTCCTGCGTTGCACAGATGCTGTCATGTCTCGTCATTGTTCTCCTAGTGCTCCCGCTGCATCATATCGGTCATGCCATTCCATACTACACGTGTGGCCAGCTGGATAACTTCATATCGGCGCTACGTCAACGCAAGCCGCTGCTCACACACGTGGTCGGTGTCATGATGTAAAATACCTTTCGATGATGGACTAACACGTTCCTATGTGCACAGAGCAGGGAGTTTGAGGGCCGTATCCAGGACCACATCATGGTTCTCGCCAATCCGGATGCTGACGACCATGACGTAAGTACCCCCCGGCGTAGCTGTCACCAACAACCGAGTGTGCCGACCATGCATGTATAGGCGTTGATGACAAAGGTGCACGAATTCGCACTCAGTCTGGCTATTCCAGCAGATGTCCCGTTTACGGCCGACAGTCTCGTCAACCCCACTTCCGACATGTCACCGCGATACCTCGAGTACCACTGGTACGAGCATGTCTCCAGTGCATATCTGACGAGTTACTCACAGTGTCCTCTACGATAGGGAAGCGCTCGAGAACTTAGTAGAAGCGATGTATGTTATGGAGGAGCATCTGCTCGCGGTAGCCAATGAGATGGACGACCCAGAACTGGCGGAAGACGCAATTATTGCCGCTGACAGCTTCATCGATGACCTCCACGACAACTATGAGAAAATTCTGGTCAGACGTGTCGTCCACGGGAGTTTGGACTTCCTCAGTGTGCTCCAGCATCACCGAGGTACTGTTCCTCCGCTGGGTCGAATGTCCAAATCTCCTTTTATGTCGATCATGGACTTGCTGACGCTTGCATCGGACCGTGTTGCGGAGGTACGGTGCCGCACTTGTGAGGACACGAACTCGCCATAACTATTTCCGTGCATCACGTATAGAAAATAGCAACACTGGAGAAAAACGAGCACACTGCCACGATTTCGTCATTAACCCAAGCCGAGTTTGTAATGACGGTAGGTTTCCTCCATCGCTTTGCCAGGATGATCCGGCTCACTGGCAATATTATGGCATTATTGTACCACGTAGAAGATTGAGATTACAGACGTCATCCACGAAACGATGCGTGACACGTGCGCCTGGGCCGACGAGTTCTACGGAATTTCGGAGCTGCCACAATTGCCGGAGCGTTTCAACTCACACGAAAAACTGTCTATTGCCACGTGAGTTGTTGGTCTCCCGCTACGGAATGCCTTGCTCAGTGTGTCTTATTTATAGAGTCTTTCATACGCTGGTGGCTCAGGCCATGCGGCTAATCATGCTGGAGGTCTCGCACTTCCTGAAAAAAGAGAGCGCGGTCGCCAACTTGGAGGATTGGCAGAAAACGGAGCTTGCGGAGTTGAGGGACGCGTCAGCTCAGATGTGTGAGCGACGGAAAGACGAGCTACGTTATATTCGTAGATGCGTCTACCAATGGTTCAGGAGTTGGAATGGGTTGTCGAACCTCGACAAGTATTTGATGACAATGTGTACAAATCTCAGAGTAAGAACACCATTCTGACTGTTTACGCTTTGCACGACGTGACGCAAATCACCTGTAGCGGCTGGAGGCTGCTGATGATTTTGGTGGAGATGCCGCCATTACTGAAATCAGACACATGCTGGTGCGTTTTACTGCATTTTCGACATATTGAACAGATCACTCAATCCACTGCAACGGTGCAAAACACAGGATTCAAATTATCTAGATGATATACAAAAAATCGACTGGTTACCTGCTGACACCCGCTTCCTGTTTGATCTGACGCCTGTTCCTGATGAGGCGACAATTAAGTATTTGACACTGGTGGCGTGGTATCACCTCCTCCTTGTATGGCGATCCAGACAACGGCTGTCTCGGCTCCAGTGGCTCAAGAATCGTTATACCATTGAGCTCCTCGACGATCCTGTCGTCACCGTCGAGCGAGTGAACGAAGCGGAGACGAAAATAATAAAATTTGCACAGAAACAGGTAGCATTGCTTGATGCATATGCAGAAGCGGCCGAAGCGAAATATGGTCATCTGCCTCGTAAATACTGGGTGTCCGATGAAGACAGGAAGGACCATCTGAAATTGCTCGGTGTGAACTCCAACCATCTAACGACGACGTGGAAAAAAATTGTGGGCTCAAACATCCAAGCGTACATCAGCACTGTCGAAGCCGAGCTGAAAACTATCAAGGTATGGTTAGATTTTTGCATGGCCGCGTTGGTTAGTAAACAGTCAATCTACATAAAATATGCACCGTTCATGACATTACCAACATAGTCGCAAACTAATGTGCAGAAGTCATCAGAGTATGACGAGCGCGATGCAAACGTGTATCAAATTTCAAGGCTCGTTGAAATACTTGTGAGCGTTGGCAGACCTTTTAATTAATCCATGCAAACTAACACTTATCAAACAAGGGCTTTGACTTGTTGGCTCAGGTTCGACAAATCCACGATCTACCTCCTGAAGTCAACCATCTCATTGAAGCAGTCCCAGTGCCCGAGAGCCTGCCACCCGAGTACCTAAGGCTGGCAGCGGCTGCACATCAGCTTGTGGTATTCCGATTATGCCAGGACGAGCGTTTGCTAGAATCGTTCCGAGAGCAGCATGTCTTGAAACCGTCGAAGCCGATCACTGCTGATATGGTAGACAAAAAACTGTCGATTCTGAGTAATTACTTACCTCAGCGAATGGAGTTATTTGCCGCATATGAGAAGGCGGCCGCTGCCGTGGGTGTTGGTATGTTGCCAGACCGGGAAGACTACTTCAAGAACATGGCGTCTACAAATGCTGTAACCACTCGTGGCAAAACGGGTCTGAATGCAGGTAGTGGTACTTGCAGGTGGGAAATGTCAAGGGACACCTACTGATACTGTATCTTCGTATCCGATCTTGAATGGCGTAGATGATGGTGCAAAAGCCCTTGGTTACCACGAACCTGGATCAGCCATCATGCAAAAACCCGAACCAGCTGCTGTAGATCGGCCTTCCGGTCAACCTGGGCACCAAAACGGCGTGGACGATCGTGTAGCAGATCGTTTGGATGCCAGTACTCATAATGCGGAGGATAACAGTGTTGGTGGTATCAAGCGCACCTTCGTCGATTCTACAAAAAATCGGTTAGAGTCAGATAACCATCAAATCTGCAAGGTGAATGTTCCCGCGCAGGTTTTACGCGATGCCGCACCGTCAGACACAGGTCGCGAGGATGTCGAACCCGAATCGGAATTGAGGGTGGCTGACCGTGCTGCAGCTGTGAATGATATTCATGCTCCCGTCGATGGTAGATGGGATGGGGCCCATGCATCGAGCTTGGGCGGGCACGGCAGAACTGGGTTTGAAGGTGGTTCTGGCCATATGCTCCACAACCCTGGTGCGAGATTGCATGCATCCACCCCTGTGCAGAATGACCGGGTTGGCATTTATTTTGGCCCATGATAGCTGCATATATTGTCCGTAGATGCAATGGGCGCATATCACCAAAAAAAACATCAAGTTCAATATTGTATGAACCAGTAGAGGCCTTCGTTGGTATCTGATTCTGCGAAATAGAAGAGGCTGCTCGTATTCCGTGCTGGCTCAAAGGTGGCCCCTTATTTGACGTGACGTTGTGATGAGTGGCGAAGGTTTCCTTCGGTTTCCCTCGTCACGCGGTTGATGCCATTGCTAGGGCGTGTAAATCAGACTGTTCGCGTCCTCACTCTCACCTACTCCACGGCAGTGGGTTGTAAGCCGGGCTCGCATCTGATACAAAACGTGCACCATGGCGTATCGTCCCCGTGTCCCACAACCGTGTATTGCAGTAGCTTACTCCATACACAAACACATAGCGCAGAATCTGTGATGCCGTGGCCAGGCTGAATACACCATAGGTCCAAAGGTCCTGAAATAGCCGAAATCCTGGTAGGTGTGATCCAACAAGGGGAGGTCTCACATCTACGGTGCTTCAAAGTGGCGGCGACGGTGTCAAGATGACTGTAGTAGATCTCTAGTTGGCTTGCACGTCATGATTGTTTAATTGTTTTGGTGCATGTACGAAAACTGGTGTGCGAACATTTATCTTGGGGTTGTTGATCAACCCGCGTGCGATCTACAACACCAATAAAGTCCTCGTTACCGAAATCGTAATTTGGTCTCTTAGTGTGTGCGACATGGTGTCACGACAGTGACACGTCGTGTGAGGAATACTCACGCGTCCGTTGACGTGTTTGGGGTGAGGAGTATAAACAGGGCAAGAGTTGGATGCTTGACCCCTACGTCCAAATACTCTTGCTAAATAGATAAACCATGTATTAACATGTATTATCAAAGTCTCTACACAGAGCATTGGACTTGACAAGTGATGTTTGCATCCGAACGGGTAATATCGCGCTTCAATCGTAATGATATAATAACGATGGTTCACTGTTCAAAAGCATAACATCAGGCGCAATCCGCCATTCGCTGTCAAGTTCGTGTTGGGATCCTCACAGGCGTCGGTTTGACAGTTGACCCAGAACCCTTGCAATCGCACGATTGGAAAGCAGAGAATGGGCTCGATAGTGCAACTGAAGGAGGCGAATCTGCTCGAGGAGTCCCGAAGTACATTCAACATTGTATGGGGATGGAAACCGGACGACCTATATTCGAGCATGTTATTGTACCATGATGAGCATATCTCTACTATATTTCATTTGGCAGAAGACGTGCCGCTTTTCGTCTCCTATTACGATAAGTCTAGCAACATTACAATTTCTACATATACAATGTAGAGACTTTGATAGTGTATGTCAATACATGCATTATCTATTTAGCAAGAGTTTTTGAACTTAGGGGTCAAGCATTCAACTCTTGCTCGTTTTATACCCCTCACCCAAACACGTCAACGGAGGTGTGAGTGGTGCTCACACGACGTGTCACATTCGTGACATACAACGTATTAGTATTAATCGAACTAAACATCAATCACTAATCATTGCAGCTCACTTTAAGTCGCGGGAAAAGACGGTTGGTTGACATTGGAAAAATAATGCATAGAGTACTTACTGTATGTGTGGAAACCACACGACGCAAAGCTCTTCAGCTTGCAAGTAAGAAGACAACCTTTCACAATTGATGCATGTTAGACTCCCTTTACCTTACAGTCGGGAGGAGCTACATACCTGACTACCATTCATCGGGAGGAACGGCAGTCCAAGCAGCATGCAACCATGGAGGAAGCATGTACTCCTGCACAACACCGCGCGTCAGGCAGTATGAATAAAAGTTGGCATTCATGTGCTGCCTACTACTCCTATCCCGGTGCACAACAACTCGCGGTTGCGGTTGCGGTTGTACATCTTGAACACCTCCAACAGAATGAACAAAGGGAGCCGGAGAAGTATCAGTTTTCAATCTCCAAACAGTGCTTGGAACTATACAGTGTGACATATGCGGCATGGACAAGGGATATCCTGAGATAAAAACGTAAACACATACCTGGCTGTGCATCAGGGCAAAATGATGTTGCGTGAGATGGCCAACCAGCCCCGTCATCCTCGTAGCAGTACAATGTCTTTTTGTGAGCCGTGCTGACAGGAAACCCCCCCTCATGAGACCTGAAGTCTCGACGCTTCTTTCTATCATGCAATGGGTAATGGGTGTTATTACCATAGTTGCGGCTTAACAAAACCAGGCAATACCTGTGGTTTC
>QEAN01000372.1:0-11551 GCA_006535955.1 Synchytrium endobioticum | reverse complement strand
AGTACTCACGACCATTTGCGTACACTCCGTTTTGTGCTGGAGTAGTCAACAATGGAATGGGAGACAAGGTCAATTCGACGCCCATCAATCATAGAGTAAAAAGATATTGATTCACCTGAAGCTGAAGTATCTGTCGTCGGTTTCGATAATATGTTGTAAGTGTTATGCAGAACTCATGATTTGCGACAGAAACTAGAGACAAGTTGCGTTTAGTACTCACGACCATTTGCGTACGCTCCAAATCGTGCTGGAGTGGTCGACCGTGTCAATTTGAGACCCATTAATAATTGTATAAATAGATAATGCAGATTTCACCAGAGGGCAAGGTATCTGTCGTTGGGTTCATGACTTTAGTGATTACGTGTAAAGAAAGCTCGACACCAGCTGATTCGAGTACTCACGTCCATTTTCGCGCTGACTTTGTTGTACTGGAGTCGTTGACCATGTCAATTGGATGGCAGCGAAGCAATGTATGAAAAGTAAGGTTTCGATATTTACCCGAAGCCGAATTAGCTTTTGTCGTGTTGCGCTGTCGATATCAGGTCACATTGAGGGAAAGTGATGAATCGACGACGTACCGCATAACCTATCTTCGATGGGTATCCCTGGTAAGGAAGCTGTCAATATGCTGTGACGACAGAGTACGTTGAGCAAAAGCATCCTGAACACCGTGGATGCACTCTTCAAAGTCATATTGCGGCCCCCTCTGCGCTTCATCGGATTTTTTGGAGTTGTGGGGCTTGGTGTTGACAGCTGGTTCAAGCTTAGCGCTGCTTATGTTTGGTTCAATGTGAAGAAACGCAGAAGCATTGGAAGTCACGTGGCAGGTGTTCACGTAAACATGATTCTAGGCAGTTCATGTCAATGACCATTGTCACGAATGTGACACGTCGTGTGAGCAATACTCACACGTCCGTTGACGTGTTTGTGGTGAGGGGTATAAAAAGGGTGTAATGGCTGTTGGAGTAGTTGTTAGGATGATTGGCGCAAAAGTAACTGATAGATGTTCTCGCGATGCGATGGATGTGTATTCAGCTGTCGTGTATCTGTGTGTGTGTACAAAAGATGTGTCACAAAATATATGAACCAACACGGATGTGGCGTTGCCGTCATAAGCATGCGGGCTGCGGGGCTCGCACAAAGGGCAAGAGTTAGATGCTTGACCCCTATGTTCAATATCTCTTGCTTAAATAGATCATGCATGTATTAACATACGTTATCAAAATTTCTACAACTACCCTCCAAACTTCCTCCGCAAGGTGCTACCAAAAGAGCAAACTAATAACGAGTAAATCATCCATCTCTCTTTGGGTTGGCAGAAACGAAATGAAATGAAATCAAAATGGCAAAACACGTCATTCCATTCCATTCTGATTGTATCCCTCCATTCCATTTCCAAATATTTGAATGGCAAGAATACACCTATTCATTTCGTTTCTCGAAACGGCACGGAATGAAACGTGAAATACATTCCTTTTCCTGACAACCCATCCTTTCAGTCAATAAAGGCAGGAAGCCTCTTTCAATTACGCGTCACCTCGGAGTCTGAGGAAAAATTGACCTACGTGAGTGGAATGAATCCCATGATGCTGTTTGGTTGCCAACACTGTACAATACAGGGGTCAAAACTTCACAACATTCGAGTTGACGAAGAATTCGCAGAGAAGCCAACCATCATCACTACCATCAGCATTAGTCGATTCTACAATGGCTCCCCTCGGAAAGCTGCATTCATATCCCAATAATCCTCGAGCGTATGGATAGCAATGGATTGGAATGTGGGACAACCAGACTGAAATATCTATTCAATTGATTAGTGCAAAGGTGCTCATTGCAGCCAAATACAATGGATTGGAAGTGGAGCAATGCAATGTCGAGATGGGAGTGACCAACAAGGTCAGTCCGCTCAGCATCTTGGGAACGCTTGTGGAAAAAAAAACGCAAACGATGAAGGCACGAATGAAGAGTGGAGATCATGTCGAAATTGATAACCAACGTCTCGAAATGAAGTTTGTGGTTCTGATATCGGACATCAACCTCTTGTCTGTTCCTCAATTAGTCTCCTGAATTCCTATCCAAATTCCCACTGGGTAAAGTTCCTACTTTCGAAACCCCTGAAGGATTCACTCTATACGAATCAAATGCTATTGCTTACTTTGGTGAGTATCGGTTCCGATGGTGCTGTTTGGATGGATCGATGGACATCCAAGTTGTCCACATATATGTTGGAAGGGAGGATGATGAAAGATCATTTCAACAGTTATCCCAGTCTTAGCACACACACACACACACAACGAGCTGATAAACTTGTGCTGACTCCCTTTCTACATGTCCCAAGGATTGAAAAGCGCGAAGATTCATGCTAACAAATCACTACCCAAATACACAATACTAGTCGCTGCCTCTAGCGCTAACACCACCTTGCTGGGCAAAGACAAGTTCGAAGCCAGTCGAATACAGCAATTTATTGGTGTAGCAGACAACGAACTAGCTCCAGCTCAAGCTACTTGGATCTACCCAATACTTGGTTGGTTCCCAGCGCATGAAGGTAACACCAAGAAAGCGATCGAGGATACCAAACGAGTGATGAAGGTTCTCAACCTACATTTGAAGAGAAATACTTACTTGGTTGGTGAGGCCATCACTTTGGCTGATATCTCAATGGTTACAGCTTTGCTATCGTTCTACAGAATGGTACGTCTTGTACCCTGTAGTTTGTGATTATCGTATCTTCATTCAATGCTGACTTGGCAAGGGAATAGGTTTTCGATCCCGCATTCCGAAGCGAATTCAAGAATGTCACTCGATGGTTTGTTACCTGTGTCAATCAACCACACTTCAAGGCTGTCCTTGGTGACGTAATTTTAGCTGAAAAAGTTGCTACTGTTGACAGTAAGTAGTTCAGTGTAGACCAAGTTTCTAACAGCTACTACATACGTGATCCCAATGACTATAGAGGCTGAAAAGGTGGCCGCGTCATCTCCAAAAAAGGCAACGGACGAGAAACGAAAAGAAGCACCAAAACCGAAAAAGAAGGATGATGACGAGGAAGAGGAGGAAAGCTATGAGGATGAAGCACCTAAAGGCAAAAACCCATTAGACTTGTTACCACCATCCACGTTTGTTCTCGACTCTTGGAAAAGATTCTACTCTAACAATGACACACGGTATGTCTCGGGAAATCATTGCCACTTTCTGCTTCCAAGTGCCGAATTGTCTGTAATGAATGGGCCATGATTGAACCAATAGACCAACTGCCGTTAACTGGTTCTGGGAGAACTATGATCCTGCAGGATTTTCGATGTGGAAGGTCGTCTACAAGTACAATTCTGAATTGACTATGACCTTCATGTCATCTAACTTGGTTGGTGGTTTCTTCCAAAGACTAGAAAGGGCACGGAAATAGTAAGGAGGAACTGGGTGTTTTAGTTTCATTTGTGTGGGCTGATCACAATCCACAATAGTGCTTTTGGATCGTTAGTGGTACTAGGAGAAGACAATCAGAATGAAATTTCCGGGTACTTTGTCGTCAGAGGTTTGGAAGTGCCAGCTGAAATCAAGGAAGCTGCTGATTACGAATCATATGAATGGATAAAGGTTAACACCAATGATCCTTCTGTACGAGAGGGTTTCAATGCTTATATCGCATGGGATGAGGTTATTGAGGGCAAGAAGTATGCTGATGGGAAAATCTTCAAGGTATATCATATGTTGTGCGGTTCTTGTGTCACAATGGGATATTTTTCGACTGACTATTTCCATGTGAACAACAGTGATCTGGGTTGAAGTAGTGACCTATGTACATGCAGTCTTGTTGATATTGCCCTTTCAATAAATATACCCTTGTCGTAGTAATAATAATTTCTAAGTAATACTACCTAGAACATTGCTTGCTGAAGTTGGGTCGCACTGCGCGCAGTTGGTAGCTGCGTTCTGAAGACGGCGTCCATGCTATGCACAAAGTGGGCAGTCGCCAAGCCGAATAGGAAGCCGTAGTCCTCCTTTGCGCATCCTTTTGCATCGACGCAGCTTTGCACAAGGGGATTGTCTTGGCTGGCGCAACAGAGCGGAAGGAGGCTTCGCAGCAGGTAATTGCAGCACACGACGAAACACGATGCTTCTTACCAGTCTGCGCTTCACGGCATCGTCGGATGTCCAAGCATTGAGGAGTGTCATTCGCACACTAGCCATAGTGTCTGATGTCTTGCTGATACCAGACAGTGCAGAGAGGATTCCAGAACTGCAGCCATTGCTACGGCTGGCTAGATTCTGGGTAGTTATCCCCCCATTGTCACAATCTTTGTCATCATCAACCACAAATACCGACACTAAATCGTCATCATTGGTACCATTACAATTGTTGGATAGTGGAGCAGCACGAGTTGTCTTCCAATATAACGCTGCCCCTTCTCAAGACCCATCCATTGTCAAGCAGTGGGTTCAGAATGTCGTACTAGCATCACAGGTCCCATCGGATCGAGTAGCCATCTGGTTGGACGGTGGAGAGACTGGACAAGCTGCCATTCCGTTCATGTCCGAAGCATGCAATCCATATGTATCAGCCTATGTAGTCACTATACAGAACATGGCATCTGCCATGACTGATCAGGTCGAAACGAGGTCTGCACCAGAAGATCCTAGTCACGCACACAAGAAACCTCATACACATCTTCGTAATGTAGTCCTGGCTGCGCGCTATGATCGTAGACGTCGTCATGTAGCTGTAGTACCATCAATCATTCATGATATTACACCATCTTCAATTACAATAATGGACAAGACCGAGGCGGATGTAGTGCTACCATATACGGCCTACTCTAATTTCGCACCTGCGTCGTCACAATTAGATCTTGGTGCAGCCTTTGCATCATGTCTTGTCACAGATCGATCCGATGGCTTGTTTCCAACCGTAATTGTAGATGAGCATGGTATAGCGCTAGGTATGGCCTATTCATCGGTAAATTCCATTTCTGAAGCCGTGAGAACATGTCAAGGTGTATACCAATCACGTAGTCGTGGTTTATGGCACAAAGGTTCGACCTCTGGAGCTACCCAAGTACTGTACAAGATTGATCCAGATTGTGACAAGGATACCGTTAGATTTGTAGTACGTCAAACTGACCCAGGCTTTTGTCATCTCAACACACGTACTTGCTTTGGACCAGATTATGGTATTACTGCCTTAGATGCTTTGATGAAGAGTCGAAAGATATCGGCTCCAGAAGGATCGTATACGAAACAACTATTCGATGACAGTAAATTACTTCGGTCCAAGATAATGGAAGAAGCTGAAGAGCTTTGTGATGCAGTCGCTCCGGGAGAAGTAGCGGCTGAAGCTGCCGATTTGATTTACTTTGCGTTAGTCAAGTGTGCGGCTAGTGGAGTCTGTCTGGCTGATGTCGAGAAAGAGTTGGATGCTAAAGCGAAGAAGATTACGAGACGACCTGGTAATGCAAAGCCACATTGGCAAGCCGCTGTTGCTGCCAGGGTTCAAAATGGAGGTAATATTAGCAGCAATAACCAAGGGATAGGTCTAATAGAACCTTCGTCTAGTTACAGTAATCAGAGTAGTGCGCCGACAGCCACGAACGGTGATACGTCTGCGCTTCAGTCATCAGATAGTACTGCAGCAGTAACGAATTTGGAGACGGTACCAAGCTCCGACACTCAACAACCATCACAAACAACAACAAGTAGACGAACAGGTTTGTTAAATCAACCTGTATCAGAGAAAGATTTCAAGTTGCGGTCATACGTATTGGCTGATGTACCACCAGAACAACGAAGTAGTATGTTTGCAAGACCCATCATGAAAACTGAAGAAGTCATGTCACGAGTTACGCCTATAGTAAATGATGTACGAAAACGTGGAGATGCAGCAATTGTAGATTGGACTGCTAAATTTGATCACGTTCATTTATTGGCACCAGTTATCAGGGCACCTTTCGATCCATCCCTGATGACGTTATCTAATACCGTAAAAGCAGCTATAGATCAAGCATTTGACAATATATTTAAATTCCATCAAGCACAGTTATCTGATACGGTTTTATCTGTAGAAACCATGCCTGGTGTCGTATGCTCACGATTCGTGCGGCCAATCGAGAAAGTTGGGTTGTATGTACCTGGAGGTACAGCTGTTTTACCATCGAGTGCGTTGATGTTGGGCATTCCAGCTATGGTAGCTGGATGTTCCGAGATTGTTATAGCGACTCCACCTCGTAATGATGGATCCATAGTACCCGAAGTATTATACGTGGCCCATAAAATTGGTGCTTCGATGGTTGTGTGTGCTGGCGGCGCACAAGCTGTTGCTGCCATGGCTTATGGAACCCAGAGCATCCCAAAGGTGGACAAGATTTGTGGGCCAGGCAATCAGTATGTGACCGCTGCCAAGATGCTCATTCAGGTATGTGGCGTCGACGATGTCTAGAATGTTACTGAATAAAACCTGCTGGTTTTGATAATCCCTCTTCTATGGGATTAAATCGCAAAACCATTTAGAATGATACATCGGCCCTATTATCGATCGATATGCCAGCAGGTCCATCCGAAGTCCTAGTGATTGCCGACGGTAGTGCCAATCCAGCATATGTAGCCTCTGATCTATTATCTCAAGCAGAACATGGGACGGATTCGCAGGTAGTGCTAGTAGGCGTATCATTAAGCTCCTTTCAACTCTCAGCAATCGAACGAGAAGTAGCCTCTCAAGGTGTTGTATTACCACGAGCCGCTATAACGCGTGAGGCCTTACGAAACAGCTTCACTGTATGTGTGGGGAGTGTTGAAGAAGCAGTCGAGTTCTCAAATTCATATACACCAGAGCATTTGATTTTGCATGTTGCGGATGCAGAGAGCTATGTGCCGTTGGTGAAGAATGCTGGGTCGGTGTTTCTGGGTCCTTGGTCACCCGAAAGGTATATCAAATCTCTTCCACTTCTTTCATGTGACGCCCGGAGCGTCCGTTGTATCAACCAGACCTGGGAACAATAGTTGTGGCGACTACGCATCTGGGACAAACCATACCCTGCCAACTTATGGATTTGCAAGGATGTATTCTGGAGTGAATACGAATACATTCGTCAAGCACATTACAGCTCAGAATCTGACGGCCGATGGTTTGGACGCTCTAGGAGACACTGTGATGACGTTAGCTGAATGTGAAGGGCTGGAAGCGCATAGAAACGCTGTCGCATTGAGGCTGAAGGATATTAGGAGGGCTAAGGCGTTAAAGAAGGGTGAAATTTCTGCTTCGAAATGAGTGGTGGTCCCTTATAGATCGGTTCTTGCTGAGTGTAGTAGTGCTGCCTTGCTAATAGCGATGCCTGGGTTTTGCATTCTCATACATGTTCAGAATCATCGAAGTCAGGTTTATGTTCCGCGTAGGCGCTCGCTGATGCCGAGGGTAAGTATGACTCGAGCGACGTCCGAAATAACAGATCATCATCTTTGTAGCCGCGTATCTACTCTTGAAAGCACCGGAATCAAGGTTACATCCAACCCTCCGTCCGATTACGAAGAGTCTGACATAGACGAATCAGTTCAAATCGACACTTGGACCAGCAACACTACATCAGAAGGTGTCAAATTAGATGATATTGTCTTCTGCCCGCTCCCTGATTGCCCAACGTCTACTTTTCAAACACATCTCGAAGCCGTCATCCAACACCTAAGAGATCATCATTGTATAGCAATCAACAATATCGAAGAAGTGGTACCATTCTTTACCTCATACTTAGCTTCTGTAAGTCGCCGGGTCGTCGACAAGACGATAAAACTAGTATCAACCGGGTCCAAGAACAACGCCCACGAACCAATCAAGCTAGTCGGCGCACCGTCTGACAAGGGCGATGCAGCGATACGCTCCAGTCTGCGTCACGAGCAGCTAACTCGGGTTCTGCAAGTGCAGCAAGACGAGCGCGACAATGCGTCGTGGAAGCGCAAATGTCTGTTTTGCCGCATTGTGTTTCACGAGCGGAGCACCCTGCTGCAGCACATGTGGGACGAGCACCATCTGAACATCGGCGCGGCGAATGGCATCGTGTGGCTCGATGCGTTCCTGGATGTGCTTGAGCGCAAACTTGCAGAGTGGGTGATTTGGCGGCGCGACTGGACGGGCTGGTACTGATTGTGCATGTTAGCTTGCAGTGTTTGTACTGTGAGCGCATCTATAGGGATCAAGCGACGCTGCGGATCCATATGCGCAAGAAGAAGCATTTCAAGCTGCGGCAGTCGCGTGAGTATGACAAGTATTACGTGGTGAATTACACGGACCGCAACTGGCGGATGCGTGACGGTGGGAGTTGCGATGACGACGACGAGTACGTGTCTCGTGTTTGGTGTCCGTAGCTCTTTTACGCGGCTGACGGCTGGAGAATGCAGGAGTTGGGAGGATTGGAAGGATTCCGGTGATGGGAACGACACCATGTGTTTGTTCTGCGACGATGTGGAGAAGAGCGCAGACTTGGTTTGTGCGCACGTCAAGGAAAAACATCGTGTGGACTTGTACGAGTTGCGCAGAGGTACGCTCCCGACCCGAGTCTCTTTCCGCCTCTTCTCACGAGCCTGAATGCACATGCTAGATCTCACTATCTACCAATACATTGCGTTGATCAACTATCTACGCAAACAATTCATATCCCATCGCTGCTTCAGCTGCCACCACCAATGCGAGATTCTGGCAGACCTTATAAATCATCTGGAGGTTTCGAAGCATGGCATACCAAAGCCGCCGCATGAGTTATACGACGATCCGCAGTATTTGTTTCCGACTGTTGACGGCGATGCGTTATTGATGGTCGATTTAGGTGATTGTGACGACGAGGATGAGAAAAAGGATATGGTAGTCGTTGCTGAACCGGTTGAGGAACGAGTACCGGATTTGAGGGACATGAGCGTTGATGAGAGGATGGAATGGCTATCTAATAGGTAGCGGTGGTGGGTAGGGGGACTTAGAGGTTTCAAACTGTATCGGGAAGGGGAAGTTGTGTATGGCGAAGTTATAAACACTCAAAACGCGCGAATAAAATTAATGCAATATGTGAAGTTTTACAAATTAGAAGTAATCATCATCGCCTATATCGATAAAGAAGGCAATATATCCCAATATGGTGCTGTATATGAGTATACCACCAAAGACCGATAGCATCATGGCTGGGAATATAATCTATCGTCCTGACGGTTGGTGAGAACATGGACTTGAAATATTCTGCCCAGATAAGTCTTGCCTTCTCAGCGTGGTTCAATACAATTGGCAATGAGAACCCACTGATCACAAGTAAACTTGTTGCAAAGTATCCTGATTCCAGAACTCCCCTATGAATAGAAACAGATGGCTTATGACATCAAGCCTGATCGAGGTGGGAAGATATTCACCTTGTTTCGCCTAATATTGAGTCTGATCCAGCAACTTTCTTGGCAACGACATTTGGAAGAGGCGCTAGTAGCCACGTGGCAATTACTATTAATGGAAGCCAGTTCCTATGTTCAGAAAAAAATCGGAGTTACATGTGGACTGACGTGTCGGTCAGGTCTCGGCATCGTTGATGCAGATTGGGGCGACATGCTTCGGCGTTCTTCGGATATCAGGCCAATGATTCATTGCTTGCCAACGATTTTCTCCACTTGTCTCGGTAATGTTGATGATCACCCACTTGGTGAAGGCGTGGTACAAAGCGAACCGTAGGGCCTCGTCCTCCCTGTGCATACCAAGGTGGTCGCTGAATAAATAATCTTCATCGCTTCACAAGCACCTTCGCTAATGTTGACATCACGAAGTTGCTTGTAATGTCGAGCAGCTTCATGATATGGTTGACCCATTGATGTGATGGTGATGATGCATTACAATGCTTACGCAAATAGGGCGCATGAGAGTATGACTAGGAGAATCCCAGTCGCTAGCAGAAATGCCAGCAACATGATGCTATTGATAGTAATCGTAGCCATTTGTCAGGACTTGTCCGTCATGTCAAGACGCGAGAAATCCGAGACCTACGCTATTGATTGTGGAGGGACGAGAGTCAGCTAGCTCAAGGGACCATTGGACCTGTAACGACGCTTACTTTTCATTCCTGGCATTTCGGATCTGATCGTCCTGAGCTTCCAATCAATTGCTCGGCGGACATTGCGATGATGATGCTGAGGAAACCACATAGAGTCGCGCGCGCGGTGAAGCAAGGAAAGATACCATCGACTATCAAAGATATTGGCATTAGAAGCAAAGTTGAAAAGATCTCAAGAAGTCGGCCGAAATATGATTTTGAAAAATGCACCCATCGTGTTCTGGATGCTTTTGCTCAACATACTCTGTCGTCACAGCATATCGACAGCTTCCTTACCAGGGAGGCCCATCGAGAATATCTTATGCGGTACGCCGTCGATGCATCACTTTTCTTTCAATGTGACCTGATATCGACAGCAACAATTATGCGCTATCAGTAGTCTCCTTAGCTTGAGTCAATGTGTGATGGTAACAACGGTTCCGTCGGCGGTGAAAAAAAGGTCCAAATGTACTCCGTTCCTTCGTGTTGCCGAAATTCGATGGCTACGAGTCTAGCTTTTGCTGACGTGCTACCATTTCCAAGCTTCGTTGACAATAAATTCACTTCCCCGGGCTTGCGCGGATACTATGGACCTTATCGTTATCCCTCGTATGCCCTCAAACCTTCGTATCCACAATGTGTTCCATGTCTCCCTTTTAAAACCATATATCCAACCATCAGACCCATCTCGCAAAGTGCCGAAGCCACCTCCCATCAGAATCGAGGATGAGGAAGGGTATATCTGAGAAAATTTACCTAGTTTCCAGTGCATCTTTCTGTTGTTAACGATGCTTGGAAACTAGGTCTATCCAAAACACTTATTTATACATAAATAACACAAACACACTTGAGTCATAATTTCACAATATCATCAAAGATATCATTGATGTCCGACGACGTGGACGTGGTTTCGAGTATCTTATCGACTGGGAGGGATACGGGCCTGAAGATAGAACGTGGGAACCCCGACGAACATTGAACGATGATGACATGCTGAGAAAATGGCACCAGAAGTATCCTGCCAAACCTTCTCCATTTCGTCTGCTAGCAGGTGGATTGCATGGTGACGGGCCGGGAGACACTACCAAGGAGGGGGGATAATGTCACGAAAGTGACACGTCGTGTGAGTACTACTCACACCTCCGTTGACGTGTTTGGGGTGAGGGGTATAAAAAGAGCAAGAGTTGGATGCTTGACCCCTAAGTTCAAAAACTCTTGCTAAATAGATAATGCATGTATTAACATACATTATCAAAGGTATATTGGATGTATTCACTGAATTCTTGCTAAATAGATAATGCATGTATTAACATACGTTATCAAAGTCTCTACATCGAGAGCCTTTGTTGGAAAGAATGTATGGATTGAAATGAGAAGTGAGTCAAAGGGATCCTTTTATATGATTGCGAGGTGTGTCAGATGTGTCTCCCTCTCAACGCCCCGCTGTCACGCCGAACGTTGGCGCTACAAGGATGAATAGGAAATAGGAACGCGAGAAGATTTTCAGTTGC
>QEAN01000371.1:5823-21188 GCA_006535955.1 Synchytrium endobioticum | reverse complement strand
TCGCTTCCCTCATTGGACTTGTTTCTTTAAGCCTTCTCTGTTACATCAACGCAGAGAAGCACCTGACACTTCAAATATGTCATACGCAAACATGGTGTCTCTGCCTCAATACTGTCTGATCGAGGACCTCAATTCCGCTCTAGATTCGGGAAGGCGTTTTGTCTCGATTCTGTCGGATCTATATCTGCTTTGTGGCACCCTAGTTTCATGTCATAATAGTTTTATTGCTTGTCACTCAATATAATCTTGACAACATCTCAACAAGTCGAGTAAATCTGCAGCCGCATTGGATTATCACACGCTGCAACCATTATATATTAGCATATCGACACCAGCACCATTTGTATTGACAACATCCCAACAAGTCGAGTAAATCTGGAGTCTGCATTGCCACAAGCTGAGTATCTTTGTTCAACTGCAGCGTCACCCACATTGCAATCGGAGGGCTGGGTGCACATACATGAGCGCTTACATTGTTAAAAACACCTTCGATTTACGATGGGAATAGATGAATTTAATGATTGTGATGAGTTTCAGAACCTGAAGAAACGCTAGCTCCTATATACCGCTTATCATCCCGGCGAGGTCAGGTTACGACGTCGGCCTTTGTGATTGGTGGAGGCAGTGTGGTGGCTGAATACTTAGGGAAGTGTTACAGAAAATGTAACACGACTGTGCAATTCGTAACATATGTCATCCCGAACTAGGACAGCCATGCCCTGTTCCCCTGCGTTCCCTGTTGATTGACAGTCGGCGTGATACGTGGCCGAGAAAATTTTATAATCGTGTTGGTATCTGTCTGGTGTTGCGAGGCACACTGAGTTATTAGGGCACCCTGGTGTCACCTAGGAATAGTATTATTGCTTGTCACTCGATGTAATCTTGACAACATCAAGTCGGAAAAATCTGCAACCGCATTGCATTATCACGCGCTCATGAGTTCTGTGCAACCATAACTGTTGCAACTCCATATCTACGGGGCAGGGGTGCAGACAGACCTCATCACGAAATAGATAAATTGATTGGGTGTTAGGACAATGGAAGCTTGATTCAGTTCATTCATTCTGTATTTTGTACCTAGCATTCTTGGCAACAAACTAGATATTTGATATAACATTGCGTTAGTGAAACTAATAGATATTATTAGTTTCAATAATAACATATTAGCATATCGACACTAGAACCATTAAGTGTCAAAAATAAAGAGTCCCACGTGCTCATGGCGGTTGTGGCTTTCTTTACATTGGCCAAGTTGGTTCTTTCTGCCTCGAACAGCTTGTCTACTCGACATATGGTAGCGTCGCTGTCCCGCGAATGTTTTGCCGTCGTTCGCGTAAGTAATTGTTTTGTACGCCAAAGATGTTGTAGAACATTAACGATCAGCGCGCCGTACTCGAGGATCAAGACAAATATATCGAATCGCCTCTCTTTGTGTCGCTCGCCAACCATCCCACCCCCACTTCGTTGCTAGATGTAAGTGACTGCGGCTGTCAACGGCATGCAGGCACTTACATCGTCTCACCCCATTCTAGAAAGAGATTACAGACATAGCTGCAAAGTGCCCCCAGCCGACACCCCATACGCCATCGATGAAATGTCTGCACCACCCGATCCCGGGTCTATGGTTGCGTCACGGATTAGGGTTGCCAGGTTGCTTGTTATGACGTTGTCAGAATGTATTGCAAGATATATGTTATGACATCCAATCCAATACTATGATAACTACTGGCCTTTCTTCTTTCGAGGATACCCATAACCTAGGTTACCATAAGCATGATGCGCGGCATAGCCGGGTGGTGAGCCGACATCATGCATCGACCTCTTTCCTTTAGCACGAGCATTATGACTGTGTGTAGAGGATTCGGCATCATGACCATGGACGGACGACAGACTTAAAAATGATTTTTCCAAGCCTGATGTGGAAGCCTCATATCTTTCCGGATTATATGTGCCAAGTGACAATGTCAACGCCTGTTCGTCGGATTTGCCTAGGAAGTCAATCATTCCGGATGGCGGTGCATCGCTGTCATCTTCACGGTCTTGCCCTAACAAATCAAGCATTGGCCTATATATATCATCGGTTGATGTTACCATGGGATCTGATGTCCCGCCTATACCACCAATCATGACGGGGGCCGGTTGATCGCTGTCATCTTGGTGTCTCTCAACCACATTGAAGTTTATCGGAAGTTGACCCGTTGGTAAGTCGTGCTGCAAGTGCTTCTGTGCAATTCCATCATTCGTCGTATACGGCACTGCTATGATGGTATCGCCTGCTGCGTCACCGCCTCGTAATGTCTGCTCATAGAGTCTGATCTTCTCAGCATGCCCCCCAATGAACTCTTCATATTCCCTCAGTTTAACTGACACCTTGTCAAGCTTCTTTGAGAAATCGTCCCCAAAAATCTGCAGCCGTTTCATATCATAGCGGGCTCGATCAATTATCAAGCGCTCATGAGCGATACGTACTGGCAGCAAACGAAGTACGGTGATTGGTACTTCGTTCAGTGTCGCGTAAGTCCATGTCGACGTCCACATTATGGTATTCGCAAGAGCGACGAATCTCTTTTTGGTATCGGTTGCCTAGGCAAAAGGCTGCTGCATCAGACGTGACTTATCCGGCCCAACGCACACAAATGTCTCACCAAAATGCGACCCGTCACCATACGAAAATCACGACCACTGTGATGCTCCCCCACTGCAGTCATCAGAGGCTAGAAGTATGTGAAAATGTTACATTGCAAAAAGCAATGAGCGCAGGTTCGCCGTAACGTCTTCCCTCATCAGCACGCACCTCCAAGGAAAGTCGAAGCTCATTTATGCGTTTAATATAACCTTTGATGCAGCGAGACCTGGTTTCGCTTGCTTGTCGATGAAATTTTGCCACACGATCAGAAGCATCGGGTTCTGATACGTAACTGGGAAGTTTCAACCTTCTCACGTTGGTGACGTTAACATAGAATTGATATTGTTCTGCCAACCTATGCTGAAGTTTTAGCACATTCCAGACATGCGTGAGCCCACCCGGTAGTACTCGGTTACTTTGGGCATTGCCTGCGATATATGTTTGGAGGTTCATGAAGAAAGACTTTAACTTTTCGAAAACACATGCATGATAGGCCCTAGAGGGGTATGCTGAATGTCAGTCGTGCGACAATTAGCGTAACAATGACAACAGCAACCTGGCAAGCCTAAGTTGTAGCTTGTTCATAGACACGGGATCGGGTGGTGCAAACAGTTCATTGATAGTGTATGGAGATTTGGTTGGAACGCACTTTGCAGCTATGTTATTCATCGCCTTCTAGAATGGGGTGGCACGATGTAAGTGACTGCGCCTGCCAACGGCATGCAGGCACTTACATCCAGCAACGAAGTGGGGGTGGGATGGGTGGCGAGAAACGCAAAGAGAGGTGATTCGATATACGTGCCTTGTCTCTCGAGTACGGCGCGCTGAATGTTAATTTCCACAACATCTTTGGCGTACAAAACAATTACTTACTCGAACGACAGCACAGCATCTGTTGCAAAGCAAGGCAGTCATACATTTTATATCCGAGCTGTCCGACACAGCCAAAGTAAACTCCACCAATGTAAGGAAAGCCACAATCGCGATGAGCACGATGTTGATGGGTCTCTCCATTTTGTTGATACTTAATGGTGTTTAATGGTGATATATAATGGTTGCACTGATCTCATGAGCGCGTGATAATCCAATGCGGCTGCAGATGTACTGTTGGGATGTTGTCAAGATTATATTGAGTAACAAGCAATAAAACTATTATAACATGAAACCAGGGTGCCACAAAGCACCAGACCAGCGCGAGGAGTGGATACCAACACGACGATAAAATTTTCGTGGGAGACCACGTATCACGCCGACAGTCAGAGTATTTCGATTTCGTGAGGTGTTATCAAGAGAACAGCCCTCTATGAGCAGCTACTGCAAAGGGGCACAAGGCGGAAGCGGATAAAATCGGCCTTCGGTTTATGTTACTGTGTAAAACGACCTTGATCCCAACCCATTCAAGTAGGCTATGACCATTTCATTATAAATGCATCTGTTTCGCTGCATACGTATGTGTCGTAGTATGCATGTTCTCCAATGTCTGCAAATGATACATTGGACAGCCCCTCAAATTCATCATCCAGTGTGGATATCCAAAGTACAGATTGTTCAAAATGACTTCAGTTATTCAATACACTGTTGAGTACGCCCTTATCCCTGTGGATGGATACCACCTCTATTATGTCAAATGAGTACTACTCAGCATATCCATACAATTCCAGATCGATGTTCCCTTCTTGCTGAACGTGATCTAGCTGTACAACAGAATTGCCTTTTTTGGCGTTATGGCTTCAACCACCGTCAGTTCCACGCGTGTCACCAGCATAAAATGATCGGCGTGTAAGTTCCTAGCAATCTACACTTCCCACGTGTTTTCATTAGACTTGGAGCGATGATAAAAGCACCATCTCAGCAGTGTAAACACCAGGGCAAACGTGGAATACATTGAAATATGTTGGATGCGCGTCGTGATATTCCTTTCCCGTCTCTGCCGCGTGGTGCTTGAATTGTCCGTGTCTTTAGGCTGGGGACCCCGCTTTTTGCGATTATAAAAAATCGACATGGCTTCCTCACTTCTTCTCTCAATCGCGACTTACTCAACAGGTACAGGACAGCTTTGGAGTGTATTAGCCTGATGATATGCATACTGACATGCCATCCATCAATAGGGTCAAATGTAGAGTATGTCTCCAGTCTTTTGTTTCCACATTAGACGCACCTTTCACCTCGGATGATGAGAAGTAGAGACATCATCCCAGCATGAAGTTTCCGGCAAAGATTCATCTTTGTCTTGATGATTGCGTCCTTTGGAGTATGTGTGAGCGATATGCTTGTCTACTCTATCGGAAGGATGGTTGTCTCACTTCTGACGTGGTTAAGTGCTGACTCATGTAGTTGAAGTCTGTCTCTGTAATCGTATTCGGTAGTATCAATAGAATCATTTCAATGTTCCATAGAATGCTCGTCACTCAAGTCAATAGTTTCATTGGGAATTGTCGTGATTAGTAACGGTTATTACACGACTTACTGACAGTAACTGCTGCCGCGTCCACAATGGGACAAGAATCATTCAGACATGCTATGAAGAATTCCTAACACTTTTCGTGACTACTATCCATTGTCGTTGACTATGTTAGGGGTCTTTATCAGCGAGAGAAATCCCAAGCACGGGGTTACCCGCCGTGTAGGCGTAACCGAGACCGTAACTCGTATTCCTTGATCTCTTAACTATACATTGATGTTCCTTCAAAACCAACATGTCCTGTTTGGACCTCAAACTGAATTTCAAAAAGGTTACAGTTGATATTACTTCATATAATATATCTAACAACTAACAACGCTATCCACTTCTTCTTCACTCTTTCTCTTACTCTTACACATCGAGTGTGTTAACTATATTGTGAGAGAGAGAAGTGATACACTCTTTTCTGCACTCACATTTGTCCTGGTGCAGGAAATACCTCAATACATTTGGTCTGGACTAGGCACCCAGTGAATATGAGTAACATCGGCCAGAGATGCGCTCGGAATTACATAATTGCAACGAGCGCAAATCGGGCAACCGAGCTCTACCCCACACATCTGGACCACACATAACTCGTCCTGCACTCCCCAGTTGAACAGCACTAAACCTCGCATCGCATACAACAACAGGCCCCCCAGAGAGCAGAATGACATCGATACAAGCCAAGTTCGACAGCGAGCTAGAAGTCTTCAACACCATCCAAAAAGGTCCTTCCCTCCTCCCCATCTCCATCTTCTCCCTACCCATTTGACGAGCATTCACCAAACTAGACTACTCGAAAGCAGTAGCTGCCAGATCAACACTCGAAGCCCAGCTCTCTGAAAACGAAGCTGTCAAGAAGGTACCCCCGTTAGGTTATTCACTGCGCAGTCTCCATGTTACATACACCATCAATCCAGGAGTTCGAGGTGCTATCGGCGGAAGCTGTAGTGTATAAACTGATTGGGCCTGTCCTTGTCAAGCAGGAGCGGGTAGAGGCGGCAGATAATGTTAACAAGAGGATTGATTTCATCACTGCCGAGATGTGAGTACTGGGTTTGCAATGTGAGGCACGCACTTACGAGGGATTCATATATCGGGGCTGTTCTAGATCAAGGCTAGAGACCCAGATGAAAGATCTCAGTGAGAAACAGGAAAAGAAAAAGGTATATTGAAGGAGGCATATTCTTAATGCAATACTGCAGTTGGTTCAACAGCTCACATTCCATCTGCATTGAATAGGAGGAGCTAGTGAAGATCCAGCAAGTGGCGCAACAAGCTGCTGGGGCTGCCAAATAGCCGCTTGCATTCGTTTCTACTTGTATATGCTAATTTGTACTTCACCAGCACACTCTGCTATATATCCGCTTAGAACTGATGGGTGTGTTCAGCAGGTTTATATCGCATACGCAGATCAAGTAAAGTGCTAGGAGGAAGCTACTATAATACTTGGAGCCCCCGGATATCTGGCATTTTGTGCAACAGTGACTGCATGTCTAAGTCTCGCTGAGGATTTTCATCCAGAGCGCTTATACCGCTAGTATTGAGACGTGAAAAGGAAAATCATTGAATATATAACCCGGCTCTGCAAGCACGTATTTAAAACTCCTGTCGACACCATACTGATTCAGGCGATTCATAATTATACAAATCGCTACACTGTATAATACTGGGCTTGCAAACCTTCATACAACTACTGACATGAACTGTAACCTTATCTATACTATAGCGATGACGACCCTTAATCCTTCTTCTCCAGATCTTTCTTGAGTGTACCAAAGTGGGCTCTCTTTTCAGCGGCAGTCTGGAAGCGACCATGACCGAATTTAGACGAAGTATCGATGAACTAGATAACAAGAGTTAGCGTATGGCCTAGAAAAAAAAGTCGATTCGACGAAATACCTTCAAGTCCACCTTCTCCAAAGCAGATCGCTTGGTGTGAGTCAATAACGACTTTCTCAAAGTCAAGACACGCTTCTTAACACCGACAGTACAACCCTTGATCATAACAAAATCTTCATTGACGATACCGAATCGTGGGAATCCACCGAGGGGGGTGACAGTCTTTTCAGTCAAATCATACTCGGTAGCACCATTTTTCTTGTCATCGCCAGCACCGACTCTGTAAATCTTCTTGTTAATTTCAGTTCTGTGGTGGTATCCATCCTGACCTGCTCTTGGAACGGCACGTTGGACACGGGATGGATGCCATGCACCGATACAAGCGACTTTTCGAAGACCTTTATGGGTCTTTCGTGGAAGCTTCTTCGTACCCCATCTGTGAGTAACACCTTCGAATCCTTTACCGTGGGTGATTCCGATAATGTCGACCATCTCATCGTTGGTGAAGACCGATGATATTGGAATTTCCTTTTCAAAGTGAGATTTGGCCCAGTCGACTTTTTGAGCGACGGTACCACCGTTCAATTGAATTTCCATGACATGGGCCTGTTGAATTCATTGATGTCAATCGCATAGAACGAGACCCGCTAAGACTCTAGTGTAGACGCATACTTTCTTGGAGCCAATCTTGACCTTACGAATCTGAGTATGCGCAATAACGCGTACAACTTGGCAATACTTTTTGATTCGTTCCAATTGCTCAGTGATGGGCTTCCCATTATCCTTGGCATATTTAGCAGCATAGTGGGTGAATGCCTTCTTCTTTGACTTGTACCAGTTCTTGTAGAATCGTCGCTTGACTTCATCAGACAAGTGTTCGGCCCAGACGGTAACGAGGGATCGCAGACCTCGTGGAGTTTGAACGTAACCTACTACACCTACGACGACCATGGGAGGGGTTTCGATGATGGTGACGGCTTCCACAACTTCCTTCTTGTGCATCTCTGAATTCCATAATGATGGGTGCGTCAGCAAAGCGAAAAACGGACATTTAAAAGCTGCAGAAATACTCACTCGAGCCAGGTCGGTCCAATTCACGCACAATGTGGGTCATACCAGCCTTGTAACCCATGAACGCAGTGATGTGGACTGGTTTGGATGGGTCGTCTTTGGGGAATGACTTGACCTTCCCACGATGTCTACGAGCTCGTTTCCGTGGCAGAAAGCCAAGAGACCCATGACGTGGATGCTCGAATTTACAATGAGACTATGGTTTAGATGGTGATTTCGTTAACTCTTGACGATGGCAGTGGTAATCTTGATGTTTTGGCAACTGTTTGACAATGAGACATCCATTCCATCCATTCGATTTCCTCTATGGAATGGTGGAGGGAAATGGTATAATCGGCTGATTAATGCCTCCATGATGATAAAGAAATGGCCCTGCTGTGCGTCCTTCACTTACCATCTTTGCTGCGATGCTTGTGTCGAAAGGTTAGGAGCCGTTGCAGAGGGTATGGAAGAACCTCGCGTGGAAATGACAGGCACGAAACAAATACCACTTTCAAGATGCATGTAACGTGTCAATATCTACATTCCAATACACAAGGCGCATTATGGCCTTGTGCTTGAATTCACATTGTCATATCTGTGTCAAGCATGTCACGCAGCCACACTGCCAACGGACGGCAACTTCATAGCAGCTGAAGAATGTGGTTTGATGATTCTCATGTATCGTTTCGTCTGTCGTCGTGTTGTTTGCACGTCGTTAGTGTAGCTGAGCCGACCGACTCGGCTGGATCATCCCACCATCTGTCATCCAAATTGCCAATGGCGAAATCTTCAGTATGGACAAGGGAGCAGATAGCAGCCGCCAAGGCATCCGGCGAGATCATCATCATATACAAAGGATTCGTATATAATTTGTCCAGATTTGCGGCCCATCATCCAGGCGGACTGCTGGCCTTGCAACATTTAAATGGTATGTAGTAGGCATGCCGTACCCTTTTCCTATCCATTCGCATCATCCGGGAAACATATGTATAACCAAATCTGCTCTCTCGCCTCCTGCCGACCTTAGGCAAGGATGCAACAGACGCCATAACCGCCTTCCATCCCAAATGGGTCGTTGATCAGAAAATACACTCGTTTTGTGTAGGAAGACTTGCAGGCTATACTGTATCAAAGGCATCGAAAGACTACCTCGAGCTCGAAGCATTACTGCGAAAGAAGGGATACTTTGAACCAACCTATTGGTTTTATGTCAGAGAAGCAGTCAAAATTGCGGTGCTATGGGTCTTGATGATATCTTTGATTCTGCGCGATGGAAACCACGTATCGTGGGTGTCTGCCATGGCTAGTTGTCTCTGCGGTGCAGTTATGTGGCATCAGGCTGCGTTCGTCGTCCATGATGGTAAACGCGCCCTCCTGGTGACCTGGTTTGAAACCGGATGACGCTGACCCGCTTGTGCAACCCACCAAATACTAGCTGGACATAATGGAGTCACGCAGGACAGAATACGGGACAACACTATTGGGATCTTCCTCGCAGATTTGGTCGGAGGGCTGAGCATTGGATGGTGGAAGGACAGCCATTACGTCCACCACATTGTCACAAACGATCCCGAACACGATCCGGACATCCAGCTGCTTCCCTTCTTTGCACTGTCGACCCGCTTTTTCGACTCGATCTACTCGTCGTACTATAAACGCCAGCTTCATTTCGACGTTCCCGCCAAGGTTCTCGTCCGTTTCCAGCATTTACTATATTATGTAGTACTAGCATTCGGTAGATTTAATCTGTACGCCTTGAGCTGGTCCCATTTATTCAAACGAGGGAAAATTGGGTTCCGAGGACGCGAGATCGCCTCCATGGTTATCTTTTGGAGCTGGTACGGCTGGTTGCTGAGTCATCTGCCAAGCTGGTTCATGATAGCGACGTACATTCTCCTCGGCAACATGGCCACGTGCTTGCTCCATGTGCAAATCACACTGTCACATTACGGAATGCCGACTGATGTATATCCAGATGAAGACTTTGCTGTCAAGGGCCTGCGAACAACCATGAATGTTGACTGTCCCTGGTGGGTTGACTGGGTGCATGGTGGTCTGCAGGTACGGCATCGCTCTTCATTTCTTCTGCCCTTTTTGTGCTAATGCCGCCAAAACGCAGTTCCAAGTCGAGCACCACCTCTTCCCAAGGCTCCCACGCCACAACCTCCGCAAGGCGAGACCCTTCGTGAAAGAATACGCCAAACGCAATGGTCTCGAGTATCACGAATATGGTTTTGCAGCGGGTAATGTAGTAGTCCTCGGACTTCTTAAATTAGTCGCCCAGCAAGTACCCTCGCCATTCTCGTCCAAAAACGCATGAACATGAAGCAGGCACGACACAGAAAACAGCCTCACACATGTTTTTCTAGAGAGTTTACATTTATGGGCGAGGCTGCGTGGACGTGTCTGGGTCTGATACGCTTTATAATTCATGACTTGATAACAGTAGACTGATTAATAAAAGTTTTATTCGTGCCCGATATTGCGTGTATCCAACGCGGTCATGTACTTGGTGGTGTACCCCACCATCCCCCCACACATCCCGTCACAACAACACCGCTCACGAGCATAATGGTAAAAATCGTCGTTCCCGTCCGATACCTACATGCTCACGTCCATCAATATAGGCGTCACAAGGAATCCAGACGCTCCTCGAAGCTGAAAAGGAGGCATCCAAAATAGTCGCCAAAGCACGCCAATGTAACACCCCCCGTGCCGCATCTAGCCGCGAACGCACTGACGATCCAACATCAAATGCAGATCGAACACAACGTCTCAAGGATGCACGAACCGAGGCCGTGAAGGAGATTGAGGCATTAAAGGCCGACAAGAATGCCGAGTTTGTCATTTTTGAGAAACAGGTATACACCTGTGTCCCCTTGAAATGGCTGACAAGTCGCTGACGCCATGCACCCAGTACGGCGGATCATCAAGCGACGCCGTCGCCAAGGTCGATGTCGAGACCGAGCACGCCCTGACGCAGATCCAAGAACACTACCGCACCAACAAAGACACCGTCATCGCCAAGCTGCTGCACGCTGTCGGCACCGTCAAGCCCGAGGTGCGTCCCACAGCCGTGCGTCCGAGCAGTGCTGACCACGTCGTCCCGATAGTTGCATCCAAACGCCGCCATGTCCGGTCTTCTCTGATCGCATAGTGGTGCTTGTATTGTCAACCGTCAACCGTCGGCGATCACATGTCTAATAAATGATTTCCTATCTACACGGTGAGCGCGCCGGTGATGAGGGCGGGGACGAGCTGCGACAGCGTGCGGATGCGCATGGCGCTCATCGTGGTCTATCGGACCGGGTCGCCGTGAGAAGGCACAATGCACGATGCTGCAAGGGTACTCACGTGCACCGGGGCAACGTCCATGTCGCCGCACACGGCGAGCGTGAGGCCGCCGGTCGGGCCGGCCGGGTAGTCGGGCGAGACGACAATGCGCCACGGCGTGCCCGACTGCGCAACGCCGTGCACGACGCTGCCTGTCCCATCGTGCTCGCATGTCCATGCCTTCTGCAGCGCAGTGAGCTCGCGCATCTTGGCAACGTGCCGCCGTGCCCGTTCGACCGCGTGACGGATCAGCCGAGGCATCAAATCGTCGAGCCGGCGTGACCCGCAGTAGTGTCGGCATTCGCGAATCGTCGACGCCAGCGGCACATCCAAGTCCAGAAACTACATGGCACGAGGAATGAGCATGCTACGCGACGCGCACAATGATGTACTCACCGCCGCATCGACAATATCTGTTCCGACCGAAATCTGCAGCGTCGCGGTCTGCACGGGCGCATCGGCAACGACAAATTGCAACGCCATACACGTTGTGCTGGTGTGCTGCACAGAGACGAGGCCCAGCAGGGTCATCAGCACACCCGTGCACGATTTGTACCAGCTACTGAGCTCCTCGATCGACTTGTCCTGCATCTGCGCATCGCGCACCGCGGCGGCGGCGGCGCGTTCTGCCGCGGCGCGCTGGGGCACCAGCGCAGCGAGCTTGGCGCGCATATCGGCCCGTGTCGCATCCACGGCCGCGATCTCGGCGCGCGCAGCGTCCACGGCCGCGCGCATGGCTACCACACGCGCCTCCTACCGTTGCCCAGTTACAACCCCGTCGTGGTGCGCAGGCAGACGTACCTCTTCCCGCAGCGCGCGCTCGACATGCGCGCTATCGCGCGTCATCCCGTCCGCATCCGCATCCGCATCCGCCTCCACATCCCGGCTCGTGCAGCCGTCCACCTCCCGTTGCTAGAGCCGCGGCATTAGCGCAGACCAGCCACACACTCGAGGGCACTCACGAGCACGGCCAGAGCGCGCGAAGAGGAGAGCAGAGTGTGCATCTGCGTCGTCAGACCCTCGTATGCTGTGGCATGCGTGAGCCATATTCAAATCCGCAAAGCAGCCGGACGTACCGGCGTGCACGCCACGGAGCAACTCCTCGACATCCTTTGTCGCATCGTCGAGCGCGGCCTTTGCCGTCTTCTTGCGCTCGGCGGCGTGCTGCACGTTGGCGTCTACGGCAGCGCGTTAGCATGGGCGCGCGACACGGATACTGAGCGATGCGCTTACCGAGACGGAGCACGTCGTCCTGCGTTGCGAACGCGGGCGGAAAGGCGAGCAGCTTGGTCAGGAAGATGGTCCGGTGAGACAGATGCATGTACTGGGACTTGAGGTTCGAAAAGACCGCCTATGGCGAGACGTTGGTTTCGGCGCAGCAGGGAGGAGGGCCATAGGATGTACCTTTTGATACTCGACTTCCTTGATGGCGTCGCTGGGATCTTTGAATAATGGTTTTGCAGAGTGCAGCGCTTGTTGAAAGTAATAGCCTGATCCAATGTCCTGGGACAGCCTGCGGTGCGATGAGGTATGAGATCAGTCAGCGTGGAATCATGTAATCATGAATAGATCGGTGTCTGATCTGTCGCAATGCTTGATGAAAGCGTCATGCCATCAGCGGACTTGCCTGCTGATCTCAATGATCAGACTACTGGTGGTAGATGACAATTGGCGAATATCATAGTTCAATGGCGCTGACGGCGACAATGGGTCCGGCATTTTTTCCGTGGTCAGCATAATGGCAAGATACAACGACTAGGTTAAAAATCAACAGAGTTTGGGGGGTAGTGTCCCAAAACACAACCACTCGGGCCCACCCAACAAAGACTGCCACGTTAAATATCTAAATCTATTGCCGACAGAAAAACAATGTGTACTAAGTATTTATCCTTTCAAACTACCTTAGTCTAAACGTGTATATGTAGTAATTCATAGTTTTTAGCCAAATACCAGACCATAACAATGAATACTCGACATCCGCAAGGCCATTTCTCACCTATGATTCGGCCATTATATATATGTTGGTTGAGTGGCGAGGTCCATATCCTGGCGGTGAGGAGATACCGCACACCTGTTTGACGGACGCGTCAAATATTGCTTGGAAAAGAAAAGAAAAAAAAAGCTTGAGCAAACCTACATCCAAATACGGGTCTTGTATATCTTGAATAGTTCTCGGACTAGTTCACGGAAATCAATACGTCGATCGGCCACAAAGTAGAATGTTAGCTTGCGACGATCCCTAGTGTTATCGATGGTGATGAGTTTCAAAACCATCAAGGCGGAATTTCTATTTTGTAACTCACCACTGGTACTCGGCATCGACAATCTCCATGGGCAACTTTCTTTGGCGAATCTTTGCTTGGCACAAGGCTTGTGCCTTTGCTTCATCGGCAGATTTTGCCACCAGCTGGCTGACTTCGGATGACTGTGCAGTACGGTAGATTCTCTTTGGATGTATATCCTTGGGACCCAATTGTCCAAGCACCGCCGGACCGGTCAGCGGAGCGCCGCCACCTTGTGACGAGCCTCCACCCATGACGTCATTTCCTACTCCCATGCTGCCTACAGCCATATTTACACACGAGAGTAAACCATCACCCAGTATGGATTGGTGCATGGCTAATTGCTGTGGATTTTGTATTCCTTGGACGACGACTTTACCTAAATCTTTACCACGATCAGCTTCTACAATGACTAGATCACCTTTTCGTATAGGAGGACCCATGCGGTCACCAACGTAAAAGTAATCCATTCTTCCGGCCTTGAATTCAACAATGTACAGGGGCCAATGGACGAGATGGTTTGTTTGCATCTGTAGATTCTTACCCGCTTCAACCCAAGCACGAGTACGGTGCTCTGTATTCTCAAAGTAGTCATTGATTTCATCATACAAGGGGGCGTTTGCTAGATTGGATACTGAAAGAGGTGCAGCGGAAGGGGAGATAGTATTGAGATCGTTATCTACATTACGCAGGTAGTCAGTGCGTAAATTTGTTGGATTGTATTCATTATTGTTGCGCAATGGAGTTGGAGCATTATAGTCTGGCGAGGCTCGCAATGGAGGAGATACAAATGCTTTCAGAGAACTCTCACGAGAAGGGTCTTCTAAGTGTAGTGACTCCAAGGCTTCATTCAAGTATCGGGAGGAAGAGGATGTGGATTGAGGTGGATACATTGGTGGGCCGGCTAAAGAATGTCGACGACGAGAGTCGATGACACCGGGGGCGAAGTGCTCTAGATCATATTCGTGCTCCAGTGCACCAGTTCTATTAGGGGGCGGGGGCAGTGAGTGTTTGTAGCAAGTGGACAAGTGGGATGGACAAGTAACATACCTATTTACACGGGGATCATGCCAATCCTGATATAATGTAGGAGCATGAGAAAAACGACGACCTTGGCGGTAATAGTTTTGTATGGAAGGATCTTCCATGACAGCGGGAGGAGCACGGTCAATTAGAGATGGAGCGGCGGTAGGAGTGTCCCATAAACCAGCATATATGACAGGTACAGTGGAAGCACGACGGTGCATAGACGGAGCGGCTCGATCGTCAGCCCAGATAAAACTATCGGGAAATGGAGATTCTGTTGAGGGAAGATTCTTGGAGGGATTAGTACTACTTGGGTAGAGCAGATCATCAGCGAGGTAGCTATAACCGGCGTTGAATGATTTTGAACGAGTACGAGAAGGCGGGGCTATTTGGGCGGATTTGGGATTGTAACGCGAGGCATTTGTATCGTCACTGGCATCTCGAAGAGGTTGATGGGTGATGACATTTTTGAAGGAGGTAGCATTCATGTCTTGGCCATCGTCCGAGGGGGAGGAAGCATAAGCGAATGATATGGAAGTATAGACGGCGGCAGCGGCGGCGTCTGTAGACTGTGCATATGAGGCATTGGAGTCTTGGGGTTCTGATGGAGTTTTGATGCCATAGCTATCTCTGGGGGTGGTTGGGCAGGCAGTTACTAGTCCTCCGGGTCCTTTGTCCCATATTGACGATGGGTTGGCAGGGGAGTTGGGGGTTTTGGAACTCCAAGTAGTAGCGGACCAGGTGGTTGCTACAGTGGTGG
>QEAN01000370.1:0-21194 GCA_006535955.1 Synchytrium endobioticum | reverse complement strand
GATTAGAGCACCTATGTTTCGCTGAATTGTCAACATGATGTCGTGAAGTGCAAACACGGCAAAACATCACGTACAATCAACCGTCGGCTCCAGCACGACAAACACAATCGCCAGCGCTCCAAATGGCTCCGGCGTCCGCCTGCCGGTCAGGAGCTCCGACAAGATCCAGGCCACCATCGGAGTCCCGCACATGATGGATGCCAGAGTTGTCACGAACGTGACAGCTGCTATGATGCGACCACCAGCATCATTAGCGCCTATAACTAAGGACCCTTCTAATAATCACGTGTCAATGTAACGAATCTACGCGAGATTGCTACGTAATACGCCTACCGCGAGAGCATTGTTGTGCAAGCTGTGAGGGTCACTGTTGTACAAAACATCGACACACTGACTTGACATCAATCAAGACATAGACAACACAAGTCGAGGGTGGATCTACACTTGAGCAAGTAGTTAGATACTATGAGAGTATTTGGTGGGACTGTGGCTCCATATCGCATTGAGGCGATATGTCAAAAACTACAACACATTGAGGTGTTGTTACAGTCAAGACACCGTACATTTTGATAACTGCAAGTGGCCGAAAGATCCACAAATCACCGTTTGCGATGCGAAGTCTCTCTTCAAGTGTGTGTCTCAAAATATGGAGGGCGCGGTAGATGCTTCGTTTGGTTTGTATCTTAAATCGCGCATTCATCGTCATTATATCACGGAAGTTGGGATTAGCCGAATGCAATAGAAGGTGGCTCAGTTGTACCATACGCCAAGGACATTGCGTAATCCCAAAAGAACCGAATCCGTTGAATCTGATAGAGGAGCAAGTATGAAGACAGCGTATCCTCTAGTATTCATTCTCACGTTGGTCACTTTGACGGCATGGGCGCAAGCACTCGAAAGTCAACATGGTCGACTTGTCAGACGGGGAAATGATGCGTCAAGGTCACTTGGCAATGTCAATGCCGATATGGAAAATGGTGTTGACATTTATGGCCATGGAAGGGGAGTGACAGACCTCTGCCAATCTGAGGAAGAGCTTGGTGAGAATGTTGGCACGCATTAAACGAGGATTCGGAATGCATCTCACTATCTAGAGCATGCGTCAGGAACTCCCAAACTCATTATGGGTAGTCTCTTCATCTTTGCATGTGAGTGACAAGTGATGACATTTAGCCGACATTTGACTACCATTTACATGTAGCTGCCACCTCTGTCTTTTTATATGCCGCACAGTTGATCAGTTGCTGTCGGGAAGACTTATCGGCTGTAGGCTTGACAGCTTTAGCAGTCACTGGGCTGCTGTCTCCTCTTCTCCTTGTGGGCTTCACGCTCATCTTCATTGCACATATCATGTCGACGAGACCCAAGTGGGGTCAAAAATCGGCTATGGGCATCCATCGCTCCGTAGTTGGTGCTCGTAGGCGTGTTAGTGTGCCAGGAGTGAGTCCTGTCATTCTTAGAGATTGGTTGATAGGTCTCAGCACGCTCGCTCACACCACAATGTTCCACAGAGTCATCGCGTACCTCCGTGTGAGACATTCAGGGATCGTGGCCCATCTCGTCTTCGTAATGTAGTCGATGCCTCCAGTGGTCTTGGTACAATTGTTTGTTCTTGAAACTCAAAACGCTTCGACGTGTACTGACCCTTTCAGGGACTAGATAAACGGCCTCTCCTTGAAAGTGGATCTGCTTTGAGGAATGATCACACTTACCTCCAAGAAACATCTCATCAGGGTATGCCACTGTGCCTTGACAAGAATGCGTTTCCGCAAGGCATCTGAACAACTCACTCTTGCATGTAACATTGCGTGGAACAGGACATTTCTTGGGTCCTATTCAACACGGCGACCGACCACATGCCCAATGAGAAGTGTTGGCTGGAAAAGTGAAAACTTGGCACGTCAGGACAGCAGACAGAATGCCCCGCGGTGCTCTTATACGCTTAGAGGATAGAGCACCTCTCAAAAACATAATATGGCCCCTATTCATACAATTTACCTACTTGCATTTCTTTTGGCCGTAGTGTGTGGTCGTCACGCGGCCGTCCATTTGCGAATTCACGACATAGGCAGCGACGTATGTCATACTGCGGCGATTGGGAGATTCTTTCTTATTACGGTAATTGCGAAAACACGAAAGAATCTCCACATCAGGCAACTATATAGCATTACATATCAACGACTAAATAATGTCTGGTGCTTCCGTGACAATGACTATCAAAGCTTTTCAACGACGGTTGCGCAATGAACGAATTCACCCGTGTGGCTGTGATGGGCCAGCACGTCCAGGTGAAATGCTGTTGTGGGAATTTGAAGATGCTAATGGGACATGGTATATGAGCTGCGAGCTGACTTATATTATAAATTATATTGAGCATGATGCGTACGACTTGAGCCTTGAGAGTGACGACCATCACGAGAGTTGGACTCGTCCGAGCGAATATCTATCAAAGGTCAATTTGTCAATTGTTGGACGTCGCTCTCCTGACATCCAGTCCAGTACCTTGTGCATATGACCATGATGGGTGGAAAGTCGGGCCGTCCCTCCCAAGAGAGGTGATTCCTCTCGGGAATTGAACCTCATATTCGTGTTGTGGAGCCACAGCGTGTACACCTATTCATGATTTGCATTGTGGTCTTCCATTACACCATGTTCATTTGATGGTCGCCTACCATTAAGACGCATAATATGCGTACCTGCAGTACCGGCGTGATGTGCTTCATCATTAATATGTATAGGTACCTGTCCACCATTGGCCTGAGGTAACTACACAATTTGCATCTTTTTTTCAGTAATTACATACTTTACACGTGCAATGTACGCTCACCTGGTTTTCCAAGTCTGGGGCTTCTATTGGTACCGGGGCGGGGCCGACAGCTGGACTTGTAGAGCGAAACTTTCTATCACAGCTCCACACGATATAACCCAAACTAACGGTAGCATACGCAGTGACGCATCCGCATATACCATACATCGTATTATTCAGGGAAGCGGATAGTGGGAAGGTGATCTGACGAAAACTATGAACGGTCGAGGCCACAGCTATATGAGGACATATGATAGGTTAACGAAATATACAGACAACAGTATCTCGTCCAACGCCTTTGCCCAGTTCTTCATTTAGTAACCGATGCGGCACTGCCACCTTGAGTGAATCCATGTTCGACAAAACTTCAAACGGACTTACCGCATAGGAAAAGAAATGTGCACAGCGTTAGTTGAGCCCAGCCTACAGGGTTGGTGAGCGTGCGTACATGTTCCTGATGCAGAACAACAGCACCCGGCACGTACTAGGTTGATCGGGATCAAATAAACGCCTGAGCAGATTACGTCTATCAGCTTCGTCATTGCGGGGTGCTACATCGTGATGGCCAGGATCCATCCGCTTAAGTAGATGATGGCCAACCTTTTTCCTCGCAGCAAAATGCTGTCCGACATTATTCAAGGCGCCGACTTTGTCAAGGCTGCCAAATGCCAAAGCATCGGACAGTTGCAGGATCTGGAGACAAGGAATGAGAAAGTATAATGAGTTTGACCAATGCATCCTGATGATTAGCTCAAAGCGTTCTGGAACGATTGTGACTTGTTGGAAGGCAAAGCAACCTGACGTGCCCAGTTACCCGCGCGTCACCACAAAGTTCGGCTGCTATCTGCATCGGAGAGAACCACACTATAGCTCAAAGACAGGCCCCCTGGTGAGACCTACGGTTTGGCGACTGGATGGGCCATAGCGTTAAGATCGTCCAAACTGGCTTCGTAAAACCATGCATTCGAGGGCTGTATGCGAGATAGCAGGGCCGTTAGCGACATTAGCACATTTCCTGTTTCATCGATGGCTTCGAATGTGGCTAGTGTTTGGACGTCATGCGTTTCAAATTAGGTTAGCTTCTGAATATCTGCAACACGAAGTCGAGAAAAGGACTACTTTCCACGACGTCAAAGCCGGCGAATCCTAGATTTGCTTTCTAGTATTCCAGCATCTTGTGCGTGCTTGAGGTTATCACGAAAAAGTATTCGTTGTTCATTATTCAAAAACAAGTCATCAACACAATAAAATCAAAGCTACAGCTGAACAGCAACACACCCAATTCCGAAAAACTTCTCATTCGCAAGTTGGGATATTAGATTTGCATATTTGGAACCAGATTATCATAGTTGGAGGCTGTCTAGCCCAGCACCGTTCGAATTCGCTAATTAGAAAGAAATTAGAAACATGTCAGTTGCATGCTAAGGAATTCGTATTGCTAGTGCTTACAGCCTGAGCCCAGAGAGGTGGACGTGTGGTCAGAGTCATGGCTACTCGTGTGGAGAGTGACGCTAGGGGGGTCATAAGGCGACTAAGGGTGGGACTCTGATCAGTCGATCGCCAACAAGCGCAAAACGGATCGTCCTGGACGCTGCGAATAGTGAACTTGCCATTGGTAATACAGGATGGGAATGGTGGCCCATTTCAATATCTCCCGTTACCATGGAAGGTGGCAGGGGAGCCATCATTTTTGAGAAGCTCGTAGCATCTTCCTCGAACTTCAAGGCACCTTTGATGGCGTCGCTGAAACACGAATAGGCAAGGATACTGCATATGACCGCGCCAGCTAATTGTCCAGCACCTTCTAACCCAGGCAAGGGCCGCAAGGGTTTACGAGAAAACGTCTCAACCCCCATAATGATGAGATATACCGTGATAAGAACAACTAGTGTGAGTTGCGATATGTGTTAGTTAATTGCTGAGAGTGATCCCGTAGCGACTTTAGCCATTCGTCATTTTATGGAGAGTGGGCGCAGTTGCTGTGGTCCTCGTGTGAAATGATGAGGCATCCATCCGACCATCGATTCAGAGCTCCAAAACATCAAAAGGACTTACGACCCACGCCAGTGAGTCCCCCGGCTATTAAGAATGCGGAATTGCCGACTTTGTGGCATTCTACAGAGGAAACAGAGATTGATATGGATGCAGGAAGCATGCAGAAACTGTGGTACTTACTGCGTGCAAAGTTTCTACGCCTTCTGAGGGGATCAGGAGTATGTTCTTCAACCGCCGAGGGAAATAATCTTTCATAAAGCGGATGGCCCAATTCAAACACGTATGACCGATTCGGACGACGAGGCAGTCGCAGGACACTATACATCCGTTTGTACAAATGATGGCCAACCTCTTCTTTCGTTGATTCGATTGCCACCAACTCATTCGAGCTGTCAACTTTGAAAGCATCGGTCAGCTGGAAGAGGACGACAGATGGTATAACCAGATAGATTAGATTGGACCAATGCATATTTCTGCTAGCTCCTGGCCTGAAGTGATTAAGAATAAGGGTATACGGATGGATAAATGGATGGATAGATGGGTGGGGTGAAACAAAAATGGGTGACAGCCAGTACATTGGTTTCAACATACTAGGCGGCAGTAGGAGCACTCGCCGTGGCTCCGACGTTGATCGTGTCATTCATCCAAGCCCATCTGTATCGGATCGTTCCACCAGTTCGACGGCCCCACCTTCGTCATGATCCAAGAATACTTTTTCAGGAACTTCAAAGGTTGACCTTCGTAACTTTGACACCATGACGGTTGGGACGAGGCACTGGCTTGGCACAATTTCTGAACCAGGTTGACACGTGAACGCACAGTGCTGTTGTGCGCCGCATACACATCGATAGCCCGTATGCCCATCGATGTGCCTTGTCTTCAGTGACACTGATACGGAACATCACGCGCGCTCGTTCGGTTGCGATAATCGCTTAATCGCTTAATCGACAGTCGATGGGTTTATTTTTTAAACGGCCAGCCTCCAGACAGATCTTGGCGGTACTGCTGGCGCTGTATCTGGCGATCACCAGCGACCGACTAGGAGTTGCCCGTGGCCATCACCCGACGGTGCCCTCACCACCTTCATCGCGTCCCCGCCTACTCGGGCGTGATGATGCATCCACCGGAGACGGTGAATTCACTTCCAGTGCGCACTCTGTACCGCTGCTAAAGACTCGCCAGGAAGTCGCGAGAATGGATGGACTCCCGCCCGTGATGATATCTTGGCGTAAGACTCGTCTTGCAATGCGGAGTAAGCTCATGTCAATCGACCATGACAGCAGCACGCGCTTTAGAGCCCGGTGTCCAGGATGTGGCTCCACGGCGTATGCTAGGTGTGCACGCTGCAGCCGTCAACTTTTGACACTGACGCGCCCGCCATGGCTTTGTCGGGATACGTTTTTACAATCTTTTGATGCAGAAGATGAGAGATCTTGCGGATGCTCACACTTTTGTTGTGACTTTTCTAGAAACTGATGAGCCTCTTCATTGCCCGGAATTGATCGCACATCGCCCTGGAAGTACGTATCGCCAGCATATTCTGTGGGCCAACCGTCGAATTACCGGTCTAATTCACTCGCGAAGGCAGCTCTTCGCATTCGTCGTGGCATCGCCAGCCCGTCGCCGTCACAAATCGTGACAAATGAGCGTGGTCGTCCATCACTACTTCACCGACGCCACATACCCAGCCGTGACGGCCCGTCCTCAAGCCGTGTCGCTGACAATGAGGACACTGTGAGTGAGCTGGCTGTAACCATATTGCAGCACCATGAAGAGCCAGTGCTGCATGACCGGAGTGCATTTGTGAATATAATAAGTCGTAAGTAATCATGTGATGCGTATGGACGGAATCTTACAACCGCTGAAGCAACACGACAATCTAGTTTTCATCTTGAGTGCCGTGGCCTTGACATGTACGCCAGTCCCTTGGTGACGGATGACGCAACGCAACAAATACCATTAATAATATTCATGTAGCGTACAGTTTCACATTCACCACGGCTAGCTTGGTCGGATCTGGTAGATCGGGATTGGTTGGATGGAGAGCTGTCTTGCGCATCGTTGGAGCCACTCTACCCAGTGCTATCGCCTCTTATGCTATGAAGAAAACTGCCATTCGTATAGTGACGCAGCTTCTGCGTCCTTTGCGAGTAGACGTTTCTCGACGAACGCCGTTTGAAGCCATCGCCTCTCCTAGTGCAGCACAGCTTGACTTGGAGGCAGCCGAAGCAGTTGTCGCCGAGGGACACAATTTGGAGGATGCCGCTGATGAGGTGAATGGAACCCTTGTATCCCAGATTTTAACGAATATGGGCGCTGACAGTGCACGATACAGAGCTCGGAGTCGGAGTCGGAGCCGTTAATTCGTCGATCTCGGGAAACACGATCAATGCTAAACGGCGATACTGATTCTGAATCATCCTGTACGCCATCATCTGATCCCCTTTGAAAATAACCATGACTCTGACCGTCACTCTGCGTGCACATAGACGTTGGGCGCAACGGTCTCGTGCACGGTCTACTTACAAAAGGTCGCTTGGCAGAAGGCACCCCTCGTCTTGACGCTCAGCAGCCACCACCTCGCGAACCCTCTGTGTCTTTAACGGCTGGATGACCACGACAACCGTCGCTTCTCCAACATCGGACGGCTCCCCTTCGCCACATCACCCATGAACAGCCTTTTTCGAGCCATCTGCCCAAGACTGAAACTTACTACTTCCATGTGACGCCAGTTTGACGGATTTGGAATATTACCCATGCTGGCGCATCTGAAATGTTAAATCATTATCATAAACGAGATGGTTTATCAAAATACTTGATGCGTTCCCGGCGTCTCGTCCACGCTGATCGTGTACAACAAAACGAATGTCGCCCGAGGCCCAACGCCGAACGCGTTGCCATCTCACCACCTGTCAAATCCCACACCACCGTCCGACACTGGCAAACCCAACATGCAGAGTGTGATACTACTATCCCTCCTCCTCCTACTCGTAGGAATCAATCAAATCGTCGCTCTGCCATCGCCGGCCACCCGAGGCGTCCGCCAGATTGAGGAAGTCGCATCAAGCCATGGAGATGGAGGCGCGGATGGAGACGCATATACCATTGTCACCGACGACTCGCTGTCGGCAGTCTCAAGCGCGACGTCCGTATCTTCAGTCTCTGACCTGAAACCCCGTGGTCATCAGGGCCCTGGTGCGTGTCGCTTGTTTTTGCGATTCCGGTCCAAACCCGGATCAGGCAACGCTCGGCTGACCTTTATACCCTGCAGCGATTCTGAATACGCTTCTCCAGGTCTCTCTGATTCTCCCAGGTACACCCACTGTCATCCGCTCAAGCGGCTCTCACCCCTAACACACTTGCCGCTTCAACCAGCACTCGCTCTTGGATCACTCATAGCACTGCTGCTAGCACCAGTTGTGGCTACTTTCCTACTTGTTGCAGCCTGCATCTTTTTTTGGCAAGTCTTCGTCCGGGATGCCGCCCAAACCGCCAGACTGCTGCTCCGAAAAAAAACCCGTCTCCCCGAGAGAAAATGTACACACTGTGTATGTCTCTGTATTCTGCCGGCCTGCTGGTTGTCGCGCTGAGCAATCCCACGTCCTCATAGCACCGGCGGTACAAGGTGGCGGAATCCGTGCCAGGGACTCTCCATGTTGCTGAATCCGTGCCAGAAACTCTCCATGTTGCTGAATATGCACCAGAAACGCCTCCCCCGGCAGCATTGGCACCTGAAGGCTCCCCTGTCGACGTAGATGCCGTCGTAGCCCAACTAATCAAAGACTATGATGACATACATGATGGTTATGTCTCCACATTTGAGCAGAATCGTCTATTGCGAGCACCCATTGCAGAGGTAGATGGCCAGGTCACATGTAGGGTCTGCATTTGGAACGTGCATGGAAAGCAACTCATATACCATGCATCATTAGCATCTTCCCATCCGCACAACAGCGTTTCTTCCGGACACTCAGTACCTCCGCTTGCTGCTGCATATGCACCAGAAACGCCTCCCCCGGCAGCATTAGCACTTGAAGGCTCCGCTGTCGATAAAGATGCCATCGATGCCCACATATTACCAGACTACTATGACATAGCGGAAGCTTGTGAGGGTACAATTAAGGATTGTCGTGAATCGCAAGATATCATTGCAGAGATGGCCGCCCAGGTTCAACGTGGGTTCTGCATTTGGAACGTGCACGTTTCATTTGTTTCAACATACTAAATAGGTATGAGTGCCATGAAGGAAGAGAGATCCCAGGGTTTGGGTGAGCGGATGGCAGATGTCACTGAGCGACGAAGATGCGACATGGGTTCTGCAAATGGAATTGTTCGTGATATCTCTATGGGGTCCCTGCCCAGCAGCCCCGGAAGTCCGAGCGGTACGTAGTCATGTCTGACTTTGGCTGGTCATGGCCGTGGTGCGCTCGTAGCTACAACTTTTAATCTGCATAGGGCCTCATGCTTATACGTCTCAGCATTACGTAGAGTGACGTACGGTCGAACTGTTTTGATTTTTTTTGTCATGGTTCATGAAAATAAACGTCGTATTTATTTGTCGTCAATGCATGTGGATTATTTGTCCGCCCGAGACGGTCTGTGCATATGGCCAACTACATGTTCGACCACATGCCCGGGCTCGGGGTGGTTTCAAATATGACATGACTGCGAAGGTCCCGTCCATGAAAAAGCGTCGCGGCCGTCGATGGCGTCATCGTGAATGCACATGCACAGCGCGAGCTGTTTGCGGCCGCATCAAACCAGCGACACGATGTTCTCACAGATGACGGTGACAGCGCGACACGCGTGACCAGCGCCGCGCGGTGCACGGTGGCGCTTGACATGGCCCCGCCTGTGTGTGGGTTCCGGATGCGTAATAGACAACGTCCTGACAAACACTCGTGGGAGGCTTGGACATGTCAAAACACTTGACAGGCCCAGAGGGCCAAAACCGTGCCCTTTACTTCTGCCTTTAGAAGCACGCAGCCCGCACACCGCACGATGAAACTTTGGGTGCTTCTGTGCCCTGTCCTCATGGGCCTCGATCGGATACTAGCCCAACCGCCGCCTGGCTACCCGCAACATACTGTCCAAGGAGGCGGGTGTGAGGCATCATCGTTGCATTCCGCTGCAGTTACTCGGCGCAATCACGAGACGGGCTCTGGAAATCCTTTGGACGCAGGAGTAGCGCTTCGCTCATCGGAGCCCAAGGGTGCCCGGGACAGAGCCAATCGTATGTGCATTTATATGTTTTGCGAAACCCCCCCTCCCCGATCTGCTGATGCTGGCCGGATGCAAAATAGCTGCCCTGGAAGCCATTCTTAGGGCTCCTCTAATTGTCTTGGGTAAGCCATCATCCACGCCCTCTGCAGCATATCAGACCCGCTTCAGGCGCTTTTTCAAATAGGACTTCTTCTGGGATCGCTCGTGGCGCTGGCCCTAGCGCCAATGGTAGCCGCAATCATTCTGGGAGCATTCACCATTGCCCTCGGCCAGGACCTTTTCCTGACGACGCTGCGCCTGATCAATGGCGTGTACACATGGATGCGGGACGCTTGTCGTGAGCGGCCGTGCGTTACGACGCAGTCATTCCGGTCCCGTCTTCTCGACACGGCCATTACTCTACTACCGATTCCAGCGTGCTTGGATATCCGATCCAGAAAGGACGACATATGCCCCCACTGTGTCCAGGCATGTGCCCGCTTCTGCTGGCCAAGTGCCCAGTGCGTCGACCTAATTCTTGCTCCTCGCAGTGGAAACGACACGCAGAGGGATCGTTCTCCGTATCGCCGGCTGCTCCGGACTCCAGGCATGCAGATCCTGCCGTGCCAGACGTCCCCGAGAGGCGTCCCGTCGGTGCCAGCGAGATGCGCGAAATGCTCCAACGCATGGACACAAGGCTAGCCGCCATCAATGACGCGTTGTGTCTGAATGACTACGGGACCCGAGAGACTATCGAGGCGGCGCGCCAGCACCATGTGCTTATGGCCGAAGCCAAGGAGATTATCGCTGGTAGGGGCCCGGTGGTATGCCGCATTGCGTATGATGGGAGGGGCTGAATTGCGTGTCATCAACCACGTAGAATTGAGGGATATCAGAGACTCTGCACGTGAGCCCTCGGACGGTGCCACGGGCCCGATCGAGTACGATCGACGCAGCACACCAGCCATACTAGCTGCTCCGCTCCATGGGTCTCTCGGTAGCAGCAGCAGCAGTGTCAGGAGCACGGCTGGTATGGAGCCGCTCCATGATCCTTCAGGATGCGTCCAGGGTACGTAGCGTGTTCTTTCATGGCACGGTAGCGACTCACAAACGGCTCGTGGGGACAGGTTTCCATAGTGATCCGAGCGTAGCACGAGATGCATTGAGTGAACGACGCCACGAGGCGCTGATTTCAGGGTCTGCTCCGCGCTACTAGAGGAAATTATATTGATGCTGCGACTATGTTTTCTGTCAATACACGTACATTCAGCGATAGCACGCGTCCATTCGTCTCGCCATCTCGTCCATGGCCACGCGCTGTGTGTCCCCGCCCGCGACATCAAAAACGCGCAAAAACTAGAAAATGCAACTTGCCCAGACTATATAGTATATAGCACTACAGCACTACAGTAGTAGTCAAAGACGTGAGCTTGCTAGATCCTCCACGCACTCATGGCTCCCCCGCTCTCAAAGAACCCGCGCGTGCCCCAGTACATCCTAGGCGTCGGATTCCTGGGCGCGGGAGCAGCGTGTGTGCTTTTCCCACAACGCACAATGGCCCTGTCCTTGACAAGTCCATTCAGGACCGCCACCGAGGTCCTCCTCATGAGGTATGCACCCCCCGCCCGTCGTCTGCTGCACATGCCATTGCCGCGCATCATCATCGCAACCAACCACAGATGCTTTGGCGCACAGGCCATGCTCGTCGGCCTGTCCTGGTGCACGCTCAAGCCCACGAAACAGGCATTCACGTGCTTCGGCCTGTCCATGCTGCCCTTTTTCTACTTCAACTACTGGGCGATCGCGCGCTCGCGGCTGTTTACCAGGTGGATCTGGGCCGATCTCGTCGGGAACGTCGTGTGGCTGTGTGCGTCTGTACACGGCGCAAGGTTATTGTCATAGAAGCAGGCGCTGGCACATGCTGTGTACCGCGATTGCAGATAGTTGCATTGTGACTGCAACATGGCGAGTGGTCAGCGAATCATCCAACATATGTGACATATTAACAACTTGCCACACCACAAGGGCGTGACTATATGCGCGATTTTGCAAGTCACCTGTTTCTACTGTTGGGCAACTGTGCTGAGCCTACTGGATATCGGCATGAGGCAAGGCATCAGTGACTTGGGCCTGTATGGTTTTGCGGTTTGTGAGACCGCCTTTCTGCTACAAAAAGATCGTTAGTACATACGAAAGGAAGCAGAGATGAGAGCAACGCACATACACCCGACTCGCTCCACCATGCTTCACAATGTATGGCTGACGTCAAGGGACCAGGTACATCCAACCACCACCTCCCCAACGTGGAGACCTGGTCCTATAGATCGGAATTTGAGAATCTTGCACTTTTCGTACACCCACCCACCAACCCAGTACGACAAGTGTGACAGTGCCAGGTTCCTAATTGAGATGCTAGTCGTTAGTATACAGAGTGTGTCAAACATTGTTCGAATCCAAGCATGCACAAACTGTTGGTGTTGTTGATCACGCGCGGGTTGATCGCCAACCCTAAGATAAAAGTTCGCTTTGACAAACCTGTTTTCTTACATGCACTAAAGCAATCCAACCACGTGCGTCTGAAAACAGTGACAGCTGTCAACACAAACCCACAAGAGTGGCTGCTGTCAAACCCGAAAACTGACCATATTGAGCTTACTTGCTTCATCAGTTCTGAGTACGTAATACACAATGGGCTAATGGCAATTGGGACTATTTGGGAATATGTGCGTCCACTTCAGATGTCCCAGCACTAACCCACTTATAGCAATCGATACTTGCAAATTAGTCTTACAATCGGACCGGCACGCCCAAGGCCCATTGAGCGACCAAATATCAGTTGCATGGTCCGTCACATTGCGAGAACGAGACAGTGCGCATGCGGTAGTGCAACGCGATTATGAGCAAGTCTTTGGTGGAGAGATAGGCGAAATCCTTCACATGGAACACGACTCACTCGACTACTACATTTATACCACCTAACTCTAATCATCATCATGACGGTTACAAAATCAATCTACAATACCATGGACGCCCCAGACCCTATTCCCAACAAGCGACCAGCCCGTCCAGCCCGTCCATCCCGCCGTCATACCCTCACGCCGCGACGCCCGCACGGCGCGGGATCCTGGTATACGTCAGCCCCAATCCGCTATTCGGCGGCGCGCCGTACTTGATCGCCGCGCAGGTCCCCACACTCTCGAAACCGTCCACCGTGCACGCGCCGATGCTCACATTGCTCATCCTACGGATCACGCCCCCCCCCCGTCAGCACCTCCACCAGCCGCGGACACAACAACAACACACCCACGCACCCAACCATCTTGACACACGCGAGACGCGCGCACGCGCGGATCACCGCACGCATCCCCGCATCGCTCACCACCGCGCTGCCCTGCACCAGCAGCACCTCCAGCGCGCGCAGCGCGCGCGCGATGCGCACCATCGTGTCGTCCGTGATCCCCTGCAGGCCCATGAGCGCCAAGTACCTGACGCGGGCCAGCGCGGGCACCAGCACGCCAAAGTCCGCATCCCCTAGCCCGCGACAGCCCGCGAGCGTCAGCGTGTGCAGCCGTCCCAGCCCCGCGACCCCCCGCAGCGCGTCCGTGCCCACGTCCCCGTGCGCCACAAAGTGCTACACAATGCTACGTGGTTAGCCATTGTTACCCGCCCCTCCCCCGCACGTACCAGCTCCTCCAGCGCCGCGCCGTGCTCGCATATCAGGCCCAGGCTGTAGCTCGTCGCGTCCCACGCGGAGCCCTGCTCCCGCCGACTGGGCACAAACTGCCCGACAATGTCCAGCCGCTTCAGCGCGCCAAACAGCCGGATCCCCGCCACCGAACCGCTCAGGGCGTCGACCGACCTGCCAAAGGACGCACGCTCGGCTTGTAGGATGATCAGATCTGTGGTGTTGGGCGCGTCTGTCGTGGTTTGTGTGAGAATGTGTTCGTCGGGGGTCTTGAGAGTCAGTTTACGGCTATCGTTGGTGGGATCGTTGGTGGGATCATCGTCGCCTATGCGTTGCCGCCTACGTTCTGGCACGCTTAACGACCGTACATTCCGTATCCGGCTCGATGAAGAATCGACCGACACAATACTGGATCAAAGTCTTGCAAATCGGCAGTGGTCCATAAAGTCGGCTCAAAAAAGAGATTCTGGAATCGTTTACAAACCAGCCGAACTATACATCATTGATGAATGTGTTACAATGACGAGAGTAGTTGGGAAATGGGAGGGGAGGGGGATGCCGAAAACCGTGGACGTACTAGTCATTCGATCTTTGATGATCAACCGTTTGAGAATCTCAATGATGATTTCAGATGGAATCAAGACTTTCTGCTCCATTATGCCCCTGGTCAATTGGGATCCACGGTTGTGACGGTACGACGGCAGTGCAATTTTGGCGATGCTCACTTTTGTTGATCAATGACAAATACCGCCGTGTCTCTGAACTAACGACAAATGCAACGTGATTTTGAATAGTGTATATTTGTATGTATTATTCCTTGACACGGGTGCATCAGTATGGGGTAATTCAACCTTATGGTACAATAAGAGACAGAATGAAAGTTATCACGACTTGAAGCATTGCAACTATTTTACATGATCATTATAGAACACTTACACCATGGTAGCCTACCCATACATCATCAGCCACCAGGCAACATCCCTCCCACTAACATTCCTCCATTCACACCTTCAACCAACTGAGCCATAGCAGCTGCAGCAACCGCGTTATCATGTACATGATTCTCAATGGGGAATGGAAACCTCCAACGGCCTAGCAATAAGGTACTATTGAACCTAAATACCTTGTACAACACTCGTAGTATCACTCCGGCTGCTAGAGCTGCCATTGCCACAATGATAATTTCAATGACCGAGTAAAATCTTCTCGTTTCTCGTGGGACGGCCCAAATTACGGATTCTGGTAGTTCCGTCGCAACACTGTCTTGATCATTGACCTCCTCTGCTTGTTCATCGGATGGTGGTGGCATTGATCCTCCCTGTTGTTTTACGACACTTTCATTCCTCTCTCCTGGTATTGTCGGCTTTAGTACGTGTGTGGCAGTATTTTGAGCATCAGTGCTACCTTGATTACTGCTTGAACCATTGTTGTTCGGACGCCACAAGACAGATGATAGTGAGAATCGGCGGGGCATGATTTTGGCCCTGAGACTGCTGGATGGAGTTAAAATGCCACGAGAAGCCAAATCGCCCAACATATCTTCTGCGGTAGATGAGGACGATGATTGCAAAGGGGTTGACAAATCATCCTAAAAAGAAAAGTGGTAACACCCGGTTGATTAGATTAGTTTGCCTTGAATCACTGTATAAGTTTACCTTGCTTTCAAGACCATCAGTAGCTCTAGAATTTGGTGATCTTCTGAATCGAGGAAACCATCTGCCACCAGAACTAATGCTTCTGGATGAGGACAACACAACATGATTGGCGCTCATAGCCCTAGGTCTACCAGGTCTACGTCGTCTACTGCCATTATGAGATGGCGACAACAGTGCATCCATATCCATCCCACGTTCCCACTGAGCAGGATAAGACAATAATTGCCCAACCATGGGTGAGTCTAACGCCTCTCTTATTTCTTCCTCCCAAGTTGATGACCCGGGACGTATACCAATGCCATTACCACCACAGCTTTGCACAGACACTGACATGAATTCTGACAAGTCCTGTAAGTCTCCGTTCACCAGGACCGTACCTAGATTACATACACCTCGTCGACAATTCAAGATACAAGGGTGGTTCGTATTACTATTATTAGTACTGTGGGATGACCACCAACCAGCTCTAATGACAATGCCACCTTCGTGATCTTGTCGAACATCGATCAATTCAGGATCAAGAAGTCGATGGGAAGATGTGGACTTCAGGGTAACTTCTAGACCAGTCCATCGTCTGGCATCCAGCCTGACCTCAATTTCTCGAGAGCCATCTTCGTAGCCAACCCCTGAATCATCATCTGTATCTGTATCTGTCTTGTTCCCATCTTCTCGAGGGTGGTGGCCAGCACTATGTATATTATGGACACTTCGACTACTATCGTTGTCAGGTTCACCAAATTTACCTATAGCAGAGTTATTTAATGACCAGCTGACTTCAAACTCATCCGCCTCATTCCATAATTCGCCATCAATATTGACTCGAGATCCCCAGTGAGAAATGTGGGGAGGGAATCCTCGCCTACCTAGATACTCGCATACCAATGCTACTGATTTGGGTAATTCACTTGTCAACCAAGTCAGATACGAAGATGAGTAGAGTGCGTGGCGTGGATCTAGTAGCAGGGTGCATGACACTCGTAATCTCGGTGCTGTAGATAACAATGAATGGTGTTGCGATACGAAATTATGCTTATAACTACAGCTACTAGTTGTCGGAGAATAGCAGTCCTCATCTGAATCGGGCTCAATCAGCCACGTCAGCAAATCTATGTGTCCTCGGACATAACCAGCTTTTACTGGTTGTTGATTTGATGGTAACGATACTGCAATATGAAGATGAGTGGATCGTGCCGTAGACGAGTGTGTCAATAGTACAAAGTCCCTGGGACTATTTGTAGCTAGTTAGGACTTTGATAGGGCAACATCGTGGGTGACGAGCACACACCTCGAGCGAACCGGCCGCATTCCATATCGTGTGATAGACGTCTCCGGATCGACACGGGCCAGCAACTCATGCTGATCGAACAATGTATCCCCTACTCTTTCACTGTCAGCACTAATGAGTGCCTGAGATCGGAACCATCCATTCACGTACAGTCTCGTCCCTTTGTACTTTTCAATACAGCTCCTAGGTTCTCTGAATAACCTTCGACTAGAGCAACGGCCTTCAAAGCCGGTAGCTGGGTGCCAGTATTGCTACTGCTCCTCTTGTACAAGGCCAAATTCTTGGCTGGATCATGATGTTGATGATGTAGATCGATTTTGGACCAGTCTCGGGCGTTTAAGAGCAGTCTGTGCAGTTCCCGACCTCGTTCTAGCAATGATGAATACAATGCAGTATTACTGCTACTATGATCAGAATAGATTTAGTGTCGCAGGCGACGAGCGAGAGCGCATTAACTTTGCCAAGCAAGATCACGACATGATCAGAACAGAGGGCCTTACTCCATCAGTGACATGATCCTACACTGGAACTTGCCCGAGCGGCATTCTTATAGTACGACGTTGAGCTCTCCGTGTATCATGTGGACGGAGACCAGCCAATCAGATGGAATCAATGATGCAACGAGAAGCGACCGCTGCAGATTCTCCTGCGGAAACGCATCACGTGAAACAGTCATTTGAAACGTGGGACCATGCCTGAATAGTAGAGCATACGTGGCGGCGTGGTTTCCCCATTACCAGCGGCTGATGTCGCTGAAAGGATCAAGGAAGCGTACATCAGACGTGCAAATCTAGTGCATGGAAACCAACACAATCGAATCCAAACATCGTTCACAACTCAATTCCATAATAATCTTCCCGCCAATTTCAAAGCATGAGTAACGGTAAACAATACAAGTGCCTCCATTAAACTGCTAGATAAACGGCACTACGACACCAAGGACTAACACGACGCGTTCACAAATCAATGTCACCAACGTCTTGGGATGACTCGGTCAACACATCACCAGTATTCGTGGCCTCCACATCGTCTCTCACAAAGGTCTTATTTTTGATCATCCCTCGAAGCATCGAAGCATTTGCTTCTATAGCAACGTTTGCATTACTAGAGCCGGTAGACGCCGGGGCCGATGATATGGATGATGAGGTGCCATTATTGGTGTCTTGGTGTACATTTAAATCATCAAGGTGACGACTATGATTGGCAGTGGTAGGTCCATCGCCAATTTGCGATTTCAGCTCCGACAAGTGAATTTCCAAATCCTGGAATATCTTTCTCTGATCATCAGTAGTAGGTGACACACACTTGATAGCACTCATCAACCGCTCAATAGCGCCAGCTCTATCCTGACAAAGTTCAGGGCGTGATCCAGGCCCTTCACATTCACCATCTTGTTTAGTTTCATTCAAAGCATCAGCGACCAAGTCTTCTTCTTCGTCTTCTTCTACTTCTTCTTCTTCTTCTTCTTCTTCAGCAGCTACATCACACACCGATTCCATGGATACACTTGCTTCCAAATTGGCGACTTGACGACATAGGGGGCATTGGAACATGACACAGTCGGTTAGGAGGGATCGTATACATTTGTAGTGAAAGCAGTGAGAACATGGGGCCAGGAAGAGGCCTTGGAAGGGTCCAATTGTGCAAAGACAAATACAACAATCAACGTTTGCATGTTGACTTGGACTTGTCGGTGGGTCTTTGGACGTGGAGTATGGGTTGGTTGCTGTGACTAGCTGTCGTAGGGCAGCCCTGAATCTATCGGTCAATATGGCGCCGTAGATGTTAGCCGATGAAATCGGGTCAAGTATAATTGTATAATGCACCTTGCAGGATTCTCCCTTCGTCGTTGCTGAATAAATGGAGAATGACCATTGATGGAAACCTTCATGATGACACACTTGTAGATTTCTGGTCATGTCCATAATATCCCAGTTAGACAAACTCCCCCAAGAGGGACTTTTGAAAATGATCAGGTACCTTCTTGTTTTCCCCCATAATCAACTCCCAGTTGGATAATGTCGCCATCCTTCAATGGATACGGTCTAGATTCTTTTGTCGAAGGAGATAATCTCATTCGATTCAAAAATGTCCCTGATGAGCTACCACCGTCTTTTATATACAACTATTGGTCATGATGGGTTACCATCAAGCTGTTGGGCTATATGTCACCGGTGGCACTTACTTGACCTTCCTTAACCCACATTTCAGCATGTGTCCGAGAAACAACCTTTGATTTGAACCAAATGTTTTCAATGATCTTCCCGCCTCTCGCTAAGTGTTCGCGTAGCGGGGCAGTAGCACTGCTCCTACTTGGCGAGACAATTGACTGCAGTAGGTTGGGGTCGAACCGCGGCTGTGATGAATCACTGTAATTCGCGACAGACGGACCACCACCGCCAACGTCACCAGGCGATCGCACTTGCCGACCCAATTTCAATATAACGCCATCAAAGAGCTCCCTATCGAGCGGATCAAAGGGCGATGATGGCGTTGTCCTGGTTGGATCTTTATGAGGCATCAGTAATATTCTCACTGAACGTGAATCAGCGGGGGATGTGGTGGATGCGAAGGTCGATGGCGACGATGGGTTCATAATCAATGCTGTCGGAATTGCACTGACATTCTGGGGGACGACTGAAGACGCTACGAATACGGGTTCAAATGGCGTGTAGGGCGACGCTGACGCTGCTGGTGTCGATGTGGGAATCGGTGCCGGCGAACTTTCACGTTGACTCAGCAATGGGAAGAAGAGATTCCTCGGAGATAGCGGCATAGCTCCCAATGACTGCTGGGTGACTCTGCAGCTGAATGCGACAGGGCGGATGATAGAGCGTCTTGTGCAGTGTGCGTAGAGCGAGGTGCGCCACAAATGTGCGAAGTTCCGACATTTTTGAGGGTCACTCGGCAACTACAGTCTGCTGAGGGACGTGACTCCACAAACCGTCGCTACCCGCCCGGAGCATGCCTGTCCCCTTCAGAAGGCAGAGGGGCTGGCCAACGATGCAACCAACCGTGGCACGGAGCCCGTCGCGTCGCGTAAATAGCGACTACGGCTGCTTGGGACCGAATGCGACAGGCAGCCTACTAGTAAACAGTATTGAATCTACTGTTTGACACGCGATTGGCACCGCCTGTCGGTAAAATCGCGGTGGTTCTCTGCTAATATCCCATATGTAAATGCTTCTATCTTAGGCTAAAAAGTAACTTTGGCATCAAGTCAAGCCAGCGCAAACTTGAACAGTTGAACTTCAAATAGGCATGCTCTCAACCGCGGTCTCTGTACTAAACGAGCCACTATTATGAGCAGGGTCCGCTCTTATATGAAGTCGTGGATGGCGACTTTGTATATTCACATTTTGATTGTCGTGGCCTGTGAGTACTTGCTCTCGCAGAGCCGACAGTGACGGCATAGATGTCGATCGAGATACTGCAAGGTATATGAAAGTTAAAACAAGTAATCCCGTCCCTGAAGGTATGTGTAACACTTACATGAGTTGAACGAAGATGGTTCAAGCGAGTCTGTGTGTGGAATAGGTTGCCACCCCCTGTTTCCATTCTGGGCTATATCTGTGTCCGATATTCTGTCAGATTGGAAAAAGAAACGGCAGATGAGACCCCCTACCCTTACTTGTGTAAACCGTCCGTTCTTCGTCCACGTCATCCGGAGGTTCAGTTGGGCCTCGGGCAAAATCAGAGGCACCTGTTAGATCATATAGAGCAGCGTCCAGAGCTCGCTACGTTACATTGATCATTGATCATTGATCATGACCGATTATAGCACTTACTTGCGCCTCTTCCCATCTATTAGCGAGGAGGGATTTTGTCTCGAACAGAGTCTGTACCAGCATAATGACCAGCTGCAACCGTCCATTTACGGGGTTCTGGATGATTCTACGATTGCTGGCTCTCCCAAGTTGACGAAGATTGGTGATTGAGCGATCCACAGGCCTCCGCGGTATAGTACCAGTGACGAGAAAGGCAACAATGAGCCCAGCGATAACCGCTACTGCCCAGGGAGTCCCTATTCTTTCAGTATTATTGGATACCCAGTGAATGATGGTAGCTAGAAAACGTCACAGGTTATCCAGATTCAACGATGACAGTGTAGCAAACAGAATAAGAAGCTTACCAGGGATGAGACAAGCCATCAAGATGAAGACTGGCTTCCGTCCTATTGATGGAGAATTATGAAACCACTCCCCCGTCAAAAGCCAGGGATATGTTTGATCCAAACTCACCAGGATGTCGACGATTGCGGACAAACTGTCGCCTACGGAACCCCATTTCTCGTCGTTCTGGCATGTTGGCGGTCGAGGCATCTGAATTGTATGGCTCCATCCGCCGAAATAGTGGGCGATGCACCGCGACATCATGGGTGACATTCGATTCTGCGATTGAGCTCGCAGCCAATGTCAAGAACAATACCGAAGAAAGCATATTGATCCGAGTTCCGAAGATCCACCGAGCCTTGGGTATACTTGGATACATATAGTACTTGTTTTGGACAAGACAAAATGCAGGCACGCCACTGTTCGCAACAAATCTCAATTTGTGATATAGGAG
>QEAN01000369.1:0-21222 GCA_006535955.1 Synchytrium endobioticum | reverse complement strand
ACCTTGGTCGATGTTTGGTTGCTAACACTGGATAAAATAGGGGGTTTATCTGGCCAAAAATATCTACGTTTGGACAGACGAGCCAAAGAGCTCATGTGTATTTCTGGAGCATGCATTTAGCTAAACTACAAAATCGCACAGAGATACTGAAATGTGTATGCAGAAATGTCAGATGTTGCTTAATGCTATGAGTCTACGATTCTAGGATTAATATTAGAGTACAAATCCCTCACTAACAAACACTTACGTCTGGTTAAACAGAGCTATGCTCAAGGTTTGCAATTTCATCTTATTTGCAATTATTGTTCATCCTGCTTCCTGGGGTTGATAATGTGGTGGGGTGGGACATATACTACGTTTGGCACTCTCAATTGCGTTATATTGTTGGAGGATGGAGAATGATGCTTAGTTTCATATCAATCATTTCAGTCAGTCCAATCACAGTCAGGTCAGTAGGTCAGCAAGTCATATCCAAGTTCAGTCAGGTTATATTCAGTGCAATCTAGAGTCAAATGCATTGAATGATGACAGTCTGAGCATGCAGAACGAATGCTCCTGGCTAAATACAAAGTAAATGCTATGATGGTAATATGGTAGCAGACGGTATGATTTGAATTGAATTTGGCTGACCTACACCTAGTCCTGCCACACCCCCGACTGCCGTGTTCAACATATCAGCAAAATAAGGATGTTGCAGAGCTTGGGTTGCAGATACCCTCAATTGTGGCTGATACTGCAGCATCCTCATCAACAGATCCAATGCTAAACCATCCATCATGGGTAACTTTGATTGTAGCGGGACTGCTGGATAGAAAGGCCATGTTTTCTTCCATTCCGGGAATTCGGTAACATGTGGCCATGAATTCTCCGCTGGAGTACCTAGCAACCTAAATATTTTCTGCAGCTGGTCTTCGTTGGTTTTGCCAGGGAATAATGGTTTGCCAGAATACATTTCTGCCATGATGCAGCCAGCTGACCATATGTCTATTGTTGTTGAATAGGTTTTTGATCCTAGGAGGACATCTGGCGCTCTGTACCACAGTGTGACGACTTCATTCGAGAACGTGTTGACTGGTATTCCGAATGCTCGAGCGAGCCCAAAGTCCGCCAGCTTCAATTCCCCTTTAGAGTTAATCAGCTATATATCATATATGTTAGAGAAGGAGCAATTGGACAAGAATGATGCGAGGACGAAGAGGGCAATGACGGTTTTACATGTTGCGTCCTGTAGTGCACATGCCAGGTCACGGCGTAGATGTGTGTGTACTCACCAAGTTTTGTGGCTTCAGGTCTCTATGTAGTACTCGGTTTTCGTGACAGAATTCGATTCCTCGTAATAGTTGGAACATGAATGACTTGCATAGCATGGGCTCAATGGCACCGTATTTGCCATTGGTGTCCATGTATTTCTTTAGATCTTGATCCTAGGCAGGAACTCGTATGAATTTACAGATGGTGCACTCGGGGGGGGGGGGTCTTTGGTAGACGTACCATGTATTCGAATATCAATGTCAATGTCCTCTCGGTATGAATGACATCATACAGCTTGACTATATTTTCGTGCCGCAGTTCCTTCATGAGGGATATCTCTCTTATGGCAGTGGATGGAGCACCTTCTTCAGGGTCCAGTTGGATTTCCTTGAGGGCGACGGTATCACCGGTCAAGCGATTCTTCCCCTTGTATACAGCCGCATAGGTCCCTTCGCCCAGCTTTTCTAGCTTGGTGTACCTCTCCATGGTGGACCTCAACGTTGGTTCGTGGGGACGAGGCCGATGGGTTGATGTCGGTACTTTTCCCTCGATTGTATACTACAGCATGCGGCGATGCAGCCGGATTAGAGGGCGTGGATTATGGGCAGGCAGCGTGTCCACCAGTCCGACAGCGGCCGCTATGTGGGATGTCGGCTTTCCTATGCTACAGAGTCGTTGACTTTGGCTGCAGGACGCGAAAGTTGGCGTCCGTCCGAATGGCCGCACAATGCCTATATGGCACGAGGCTGGCGACGACGGGAGCATCATGCACATGCCTTGTATCACGCTGGAGGCCGCCCGCCGTATCAAGAACCGCGCATCGTGGCGACACGGCATGTCAGCACCAGGCATCCTCCTCCACACCAGGCGTCCAGAGACTGCACCATGGTAAGCCGACAGACCGCATGCCTCGCCGCAGGCTGTGGCCGTGCCCTGTGGTCTCTTTGTGCCCTCTGTTCTCGCTCATGCCTCGTCATGTAATAGGCATCCACAGATCCTCTAGACTGTGCACTCGATCTGATGCGCCGACTGCCTCCGAATAAAGCAGAGGAAAATCTGGCAAATCTGATTGACCTTGCGCCGTCATTGACCGAAGACTTGCTCTCTGCGGTCGATCAGCCATCAAAACTAGCCAGATGTAGAGGATCCGGAAAAGATTACTTGTTGTGTGATTATAATAGAGATGGTGATTCCTATAGGTATGTAGACGACCTATCTCACTCATACGTTATCATTATTCGAACTCCTGCTGTCATAATCATCCACGCCTGACCGCCTCTATGTTCAAAAAGGTCCCCTTGGACGAACGAATACGACCCACCGCTATCTGATGGGACCCAACCAAGTAGTAAACTGAGGAAGCTAGAAGTCGCTGCCAACGACGCATTCGATACATATAGAGAACTGTACGTATAGCGCAATCCTCTGTAATCGAACAACATGACGTGGAGAGCTCATACTCCGCCTCCCGCCCCCCCCCACCCCCCTCCGACACCAGGTATTTCGAAGGAGGCGTATCAGTCTGTGTATATGTGGGATTTGGAAGAAGGATTTGCTTGTGTGGTATTGATCAAAAAAGGTACACTTAATGACGGCCGTGGGTGACACGTCAGCGTCTTTAACTCGTGTCGCCAATGTAACACCTCTAGTCAATGATGATGGGCAAAAAGTCAGAGGCTCGTGGGATTCCATTCATGTTGTGGAAGTCCAAGAAAAAGGGAGATCCGCTCACTACAAACTGACAGCTACTGTCATGCTCCAAATGGCCAATGCTAAACCTGGACTGGGGGGTTTAAATCTGTCAGGATCACTAACACGACAAGTACGCATCACGGACGACCATTCACTGTGAATTGCTCTAGTGTAAAAAAAACCAAGCATTCCACAACTCACTTGTCCACACTACGGGCTAGGCTGAATCCGATGCGCCAGTAGATGTATTCGACACTCATGTAGGCAATATCGGCCGCATTGTTGAAGATATGGAACGAAGAATGAGAGATGCCATCAGCGAAATCTACTTTGGCAAAACAAGGGACATTGTCAATGATCTGCGATCTGTAGGAACATTAGCTGATGCAAAAAGGCAACGAGATATGCAAGCCGAAATCGCTGAAAAACTTCAAACGAGAGCTGGTTGAAGAATGTACGCGATTTGAAGATTCCCTCGGGCCAATGTAGCATCATCCGCATCAGTAGTAGTCTCTTGTTCCATAATTTGGTTGCGGTGCCAAAGCCCAAGGGATTGTCAATATATATCTAGTCAAACACTGCAATTGGCCAACGTGCGAACATTCTTCGTTTGGCCTCATTGATGTGGCTATATTTCCTATGCAGTACTCGTACATCATCAGCCACGGTCAAAGGTTTTCAACTCGCTGTCCCGCTCAGATGAGCACCAACTGATTTGACTATTACTACTAATGTAGTTCTTTATTTCAAACCATCGACGCAACAGTACTAGAAGAGCATTAAGCATTACAACGGAGTAACAATAAACTCCATATTACCAACTACCACTTCCAAAGAAACCCCGACCAGCGGTACCGGTGCACACAAACATCGATACTACTGTTCAAGACGGCGAGCATCACGGATGCATTCAGCAGTCAATCCATTCCCACTTGACGTTCACGACCCCGTCAGCTATTTCGATGCATGTCAGCTCCACGCAGGCGGGTTGCAAACAACGACCACGTAATCACCTGGGTCGCCAATGACACCGTACGCCTTGGATCCCCAGATATCGATATGCTTAGCATCCAGAAAGCCACACTGTTTTGTCCCAAAACACATGTCAGCGGCACGCAAGCCCCCAGCGGCGCCGCACTTACATTCTTGGGATCGCATACATCCACGACCACACCCTTCTTGATGGTTCCGCTCGCGCCGGCGATCCGCATGCACTTGCCACAGAGCTTGCCCTGCATGGCGCCTGGGATGACGCCGTTGACGGCGACGCCGACCTGGCCGCGCGGGATGGGCCGTGTGCCTGTTGGGTGCCGACGTGGTGAGCGTGCGCGCCCACGAGTCAGCGCACGTGCACGCACGTACCCAGACACTGGGTCTGCGAGCCTGTGAACCACGTCCTGCGGGATCCGCGTGTTAGGGATCGCAATGGGCTGCCAACGGACACCAATGTAAACCATATATCCAGCGTGTCGCCACAGACAGGGGTGGATGCCGTCCAACTTACGCGAACCCGCTGACGACGTTCCCGCCGGACACGGACGTGGCGAGCTTGCCGCCGCCCGCCGGCGTGGCCCTGGTGCGCGTGCGGTTCGTGGTGCGGTTCGTGGTGCGGTTCGTGGTGCGGTCCGTGGATCCGCTGCAGTTGCGGTGGCTCTTGTTGCTGGCAGGCAGGCCGTGCACCAGTGAGCATGCGAGTAGCATGGCGAGGACCATCAGCGCGGGGACGGATAGTCGAGCCATTTGGATGGTGAGGGGGAGATGCGTGTACAGCGGCGGGTCTAGGTGCGGATGAGTTAGATCATGCTCGTTATGGTGTAGATGCATGTTGTGCAGGCATGCAAGCAGGCTACTTACTGTTGTCTGCCCAACTGGTACTGGTAGTAATGGAGATGGCGGGATAGGTGTTTCAGCGTGTCGGTTAAGATCATATCGGTTATATAGCTGGACGCCAGCTTCGACAAACAAATACAAGAAACTCGGATTCGGTCTGCGAAAAATGGCCCCAAACAGAGGAGAGGCGAAATATTTTGTGCTGACACAAAATTGGCGCAAACAGGATCGTAGGCCGGGTTAATCGAAAGCCATGAATGAGTGTCAATTTTCACAACGCCTGGGGAATGCCGACGCAGACTGCCTGGACATCCGGACGAATCACAACCGCGATGGACTAGTTGGGGCTGGTCACTGTCGCGAACAGATTCTTCATGACGAGTATGTCTATGATCGAATGATGCAAGACTAGTTCTATTATATCGAACATGCGCAGCCACTCCAATTGTTGCTGCAAATTGCCATACAATAGACAAAAGATATTACTACATTTCACAGATCACGACCGTCTGTGCGATCCACAGCATCTACTACATGGCTTCCGGTACCCAATTCTTTGCAGCGTCCCAGTAATGCATGACTTGTTTCGGTTCCAAGATCTCTCTTGCCCGACCTTCCGTAGGGGCCTTGAAAAACACGAATCTTTCAAAAGCTCGTTGCTTGACTTCTCCTTCCCATACTAGTACACACTGATTACCACCCTTTTTCCCGCTGATGTTATCAAGTTCACCATCGTCCTCCTCCTCCTCCTCTTCGTCGTCGTCCTCCTCGTCCTTGACTGGGCCTACACCATTGTCACCCCATTTGATACGTCGAAGCAAGAGTTTCTTGTACTTCTTGATCCCTTTCGGGCCACCCTCTACCACTACTAGACAGAATCCCGAGTATACTATTACACATCCAGTTAAATGCAGTTGGGTGGCGTTATTATCTACTTTGAATTTATGCTGTCTATTGTCCAAATGGTTGATTCTAAATACAGCTACATCCACTGAGAGGGACGTGTCTTCTTGTAACTTGCGTCTTTTCTTGTCTTTCCGTTGCTCGTCCGTCAATTTTTGTGCAGCGTCGTGTGCGGCAGCATTTACTTGCCGGGCCTTCATTTGTGCTCGTACTGTAGCCTCTACTTTTGTGGGATCTTGTACAGCTTCTGTGCCTAGTACTCTCATCAAGTTCGCTATTCGTAATTTTGGAGCGTCGGGTGGCAACAATCCTATTCGAATCTTGTCCATTTTCTCTTTCTGTGCTTCTAATCTTCTCTGACGACGCAGTTTCTTTTGCTCCTTTTTGGTCAACATGAGCGGTCGCACTATTGGCGCCGTATTCTCGGCTGGCGGATCCAACCTGGCAGGATGATGAATCAGGTTGGACACAATTTCTGAATCTTCTTTGAATACTTGACGATATCTTCCAGACTCGACATCAGCGTATGATTCAGACGGTAGTAGTGGCAGATCCCACCATTCTACAACAGGCGGGGGCTCTTTTCTTATAGCGAGATCTGACACCAATTCTAACTCTGTCTCAAGGCCAGTTTTTTTCACTGACTCTGCAATGGTCTTTTTCAGTAGCTCCAACTGGGCATTTGCTCTTGCTTTGTTTGCTTCTTCGACATATTGACCTGGCCTTACAAAATGGAACGCTTTCCGAGCTCTCATTTTTGGTTGCACCGATGCAGCCAAAGATGGATCAAAGTAGGGATTTTTCAATGGATCTGTTTCTATGACGGGCGTTTCCATCTTTAGTTCCTTCTTTGTTTCTTCTGCTACAGGTGTGACAGCTATGGGTTTCTCCAGTGCAGCTGACGCTCGAATGTTGGCTTTAGTCGTGGCAAACGACGCTTTCGGGATGTTCGCTCTGATATTATTTAAATTCAGGGATCCAGTAGTTAGGTCCAGCCCCGGAAAGAAATCGGCCTTGAGGCCTCGTTTGGTTTTATCTATGGTCACCCCTGGTATTGCACCTATCGTCACAGCGGATGTTAGACTAGCGCTGACTCGTGCTCTGGCCTCATTTATACGAGCTTGTAGATCCGCTAAATCTACAGGTATTGAAAAGTTTTTGGCATTCACGGTTGATGATTGGGCAGGTGTTGCAGTCGTGGAATCAGATAAAGACGCTAGAGATCCGGCATTTTTCAGCATTATGGCAGCCTTTGCAGAAATCTAGGCGGCGGGCAATGGTAATGTTAGCTTTGAGAGAGGTTTGGTTTGATGCCTTTGAAAACCGGCGATGTACGCAGCAAAAGTGGCAAATTGAGCTCACCTCTGCCCGTTTCTGTGCCAATAGTGCCTCCAATGATGCCTTATCTGGGATCCCATTGGTGCCATTGGCTGCGGGGACACCATCTGATTTTGGGCGTTTTGCATCAGGTTGGACAGCCTCGCCATTCGTTGCGGGGCGTTTTCTGCCATCGATACTGCTCATTCTGATGACGAATAGCAGCTACAATCACCACTCGCTGCTGTTTCAATGGGGTGCGAATTGCACCGAACCGCAAATTAGTAGGAGCGCTAGAGCCCTCGAGGTTGGGTCAGCGAGACTGACGTGCGAGGCCCAGACAGACAGCCATGATTGCCAGTATTGATGCATGGATTGCTATAAATTATTAAAGCAACATTCGTCTTGTTACAGGGAAAAGGCACTCGCATCACTCATATACGTTAAGCAAGATCCTTGTTCTACCAACGCCCGCTCTGCTCCCAGACGGTGTGTCCAGATTATTTTGTATCCGTCGCGTCCATACTAACACAGCCCATTCAGCGAACTAATCACCTCACCTAACGCATCCAAATCATCATCCAACGCCGTCCCGAATTGAGGCAGCAACCCATAGCTTTGGTGCATTGACCCCGATGTAGATGTAGGATGAACTTTGAAAGAGCCATTACCACCATAATTTCCCTTGTCTGACTGTCCATTACTCAGATTCCCTTTCGCAGATCTACGACCATCATGACTATTCACGCTACTACCTGAATGCAGGCTACATTCCATCTCCGTCACAACGTCAAGAATTCCTTGACTCATTGACGTGTCGCCCTTGAAGAGATAACTTGCATCACTCTGCAGTGCTAGATATTCCTCACCCGTGCGTATGCAAGGCTGTGCGTGTGTTTCTAGAGAAGCTGGTGCAGGGCGTATACTAGTGTTCATGGTTGCTCTGCTTGATTTGGCGCATACAGAACAGGATGCCACGGCTACTGGACAACACATCGGGCATACCTTTGACGATTCAGATTGCTGTGGCATAGCATTTTGCTGCTGACGCCGCAGTGATAATCTTGGGGTGGAAGCTGGTGGTTTAGATACAGGTGATACTGGACTTGGCATCGATCTGGCGTTGGCTGTAGACCAAGATGTAGCAAAATTGTTGGGTAAGTGATTACGTAAATCCTGTTGCATGTGACGATTATGTTGATCTATGTCTTCTGACTGATCTAGAAAGGATGCACGTCGTGGCATTGGAGTAGGTGATTCTCGGGCTGGCGATGTTGCCGCGTCTCTTAGAATATGTATCGTCGATGCTGCTTCATCCCGTTTATCTATTCGTGGTGGTTTCTCGCCTGGCCTTGTGATGACCTTCCCATTGCGCTTCATGCTGTCATCAGCAAAGTTGTTGTCAAGGTCCCAAGGTTGGGATAGTTTACTCTTGATATTTGATGGTGGCTGCGGCATCACGACCTCATCATCTTCAGCATCGTCGTCCATATTTTTGCTATACACCACACTATGATTTTCTTTATTGCCAACTGGTAGAATAAAGTGTTTTCTAGATTCAGCCAACAGCTGCTCAACCACTCGTTCAGGCGACTTGTCTGCTGCATTCATGGGCGGCGAGCCCATTTCGATTCTGGAAGCTTCAGCTTGATAATCTGATTTAGGTGGCGGCGTATCAACGCGATTATTCCTAGCGACGATATCATTCAACACATTGTTTAACGACTTCATATTTGGTTTAAACTCGGGATTCTCTTGTATCATTTGCTGCGTCAAGTTTGACAGCCAATTCATAGACGCACTATCCAGCAATGATGAGTTATCGTTACTTGCATTATTGTGTGATGCAAACGAAGACTGCTGGAGAAGGCTCGGCTCCTGTTTCCTCTTCTTTTGTTCTTGGACTGTCTCGGCAACTTGAGCGAGGGACCGTAGAGTTGTTGGTGATGATTGCGGTTTGGATGGTGGCAGTTTGCGTAGTGATAGCCTGTATCGAAGTAGGGGATCACCATCGCCTACAATGACTGGTTTGGATTCTGGTGATGGTGCCCGTGGAGGTCTAGATGCTACATCATTACTCTGTACATTACGTGTTTTGGGTTTAGATGTAGAAGCATGCGGTACTATTGAAATGTCTGAAAGTGTGGCGACTAGTCTTGCTGTTGACACATCTGATTCTACAGTATCGTCAATAGCAGCTGCCTTGGTCGGAGGTATGGAATCAGGTGGTGCATTCGACTGCTTTGGTATGGGCGACGTGAACGGGGGCGGTGCCTGTTTAGTAAGTTTGGATGATGCAGCTGACCGCGAATCCGTAAAGGCCTGCATTGTCAGATTATTTTGTCTGGAATCAGCCACCAGTTGGGCGAGCCTCGCGACCTCTGCCTATTCATTATGAACGAATGAGCCGATGCAAAGAACAGTCACGCGTACAGTGAGACATTACATACTTGAACAGTACGTAACCGTTCTTCCGCAGGTACGAGATCAGGAGAAGATCTGATAGTATTGACAGGTATCTTGCTTCCAGTCTCATCACTCTCTACGTCGTATCTCTTTAGCAAGTCCTGGGCCTCTTTCAATTTGGCAGCCAAGACTGTTTTGAAAAAGTGTTAAACTGAGCGCCTCAAGAGATCCGGCCGCGTTGCGGTGAAATCCGGGACATACTTTCATTCTCAACTTGGACATCAAAGTCTGTCTGCTGCAACTGGTTCAACTGGGCTTTTACTTTTACTTTTTCCGCCCTTTCGGCAGCGGCTTCCAGCTCCAAATGCTGTTTCTGAGCTTGGGCAATAGCCAGTTGTCTCACCAGTTCCGCTAATCTGACGCGGTCAACCTCTAGTACGTCTGTGGCAGCTGGTACCTGGGAGGGTGATGTCGATGACATGGGTGGTTTCCGGTTACTTTGACGAGTAGGTCTGGATCTGGATCTCGGGGGTGCGCGATCTGGCAAGGCAAACAGTATTGCGGCAGGCAGTGGTTGGCCAGATTGCTCGTTATTTTGCAGCAGATTAGACATCCACGGGCCGCTCTGACTGGCACAAATCCATCTGGGGGCTCGATGCTCGTTCGCATGAGCGGCACGGTTACGAGACATGTCCTGGTCTGTGTATTCTCCCTATGTAGAATCAGTAAAACCGGAATAAAAGGCGTGGCATCGCTAATATGTATGGGCGCTCTCATTATTCAGTCTGAACCACAGATTACAAAGTCCACTCCGCTGCCGACGCATACAATGGACCAACTACGGGTACCATATTGCTGGGCTTTGTCACTATATCTATGGACAGATCGTTCCGCAAGCGAAAAGGAATTTACGTAAAGTTACAGCACCCGCTTTCTGCTTCGCGTGCAGGGTCATTTTGTCGATGGGGAGGATTGCCTCAACTTGATATTACTGGTCTTTTGCATTTCCTGCAGGCAAGTTTGGCAATGCAGCTTGTTGTTGATTGTGCAGCCGCTTAGATTCGGGAGCTTCTGATTGCACTTGGTACATGTAAAGCAGTTCATATGGTAGGTCTGATCTTTATGTACAACTATGCTGACATGAGCATCTTGGTCAGCGAGTCGGATCTTGTTGCAGCATTTTGCACAGGTTGGTGCATATTTGTTATCATAACACGCCTAATGACACTGATAGTATTTTGAGACCTAGGAGCCTTAAGCCAGATATTCCGGAGCTCACATACCACACACAGAAAGCCACCATCGCTGGCAATGTATTGCTTATGGAGAATAGTTTGACATTGCCTGCACGTGAAACACTAAAGGAGTAGAGACAGTTGGAACGAGGAGTCACCAGGAATGAATTTTGGGCGGGGCCCACCTTGGGATGGAATTTGTGGTTTCCGAGGGTACAATAGGTTCCCTCGGAGAGAATAGTCTTGCAAACCGCACATACTCCGAGATCATCGCTAGCACACTAGTTACGGATGAAGTTAAAGAAGTAAGGACGTGAGTGTGGACGAGGAATGGATAGGTATGTTCACTCACTGATTCACAAAAGAGGTCACCGTCATTGTAAAACAGAGATTTGCCAACAGGTAGAATGTTGTGACATTGATGGCAAGTGTAGCATTGCTTGTGGTATTTGTAGGCGGAACCACGGATGCTGACGCAGACAAAACCCGCACCTTTGATCACATCTAGGTTGGGTCATGACAAGGCATCAGGGAGCCGGGTCGTTTTCTGATGCGACGACAGCTTTTGAGCTAGCGACTTGCCATTGCACTTTTGGCAATGTCCTGAGAGAAAAGGATAAAGTCAGTTAGCACGACTCTGGAAGGGTGGTTAGCACCGGAATGGAAGTTGAGGAAAGCAAGGCGGACACCAACGCGAGTCTTAGCGGGGGCAGGCGAGGCCTACCTTCAAAGTCTTGTTCGCCGACATGCGATAGATCTACATGGGCAGATGAAATACATGGCGGCCGGCGGTGCGCGAGATTGTATAACCGAGTAATCACCCAAACGTACCGCTCTTCAGGTTAGCCAATATAGCTTCCAGATCATCAGCAACATTGGATTGCCGTCTCTCTGATGCCATTCGGAAGCTGTTTTCTGGGTGGGGTTCGGTTCGCAACGATCTGATCTTGATGTCGCCAAGCATTGCATGCACGTTGAGCGAGGCGCGACGGATGAATGCGGGGGCATCGATCAGAGATGGACATTCGCATACGCGCACCATCGTCGCGGATGGCCATTCCATGCACACATGTGCACATTTACCGCAATATGTACATGCATGCACGCATGCACGCATGGCGCACAGTGCACAGTGCACAGTGCCGTGGCCACTGCGTCTGTCTGTCTGTCTGTCTGTCTGTCTGGCTGTCTGGCTGTCGTCAGAGCATCGCTCCAATTGCCAGCACGAAAAGGTAAAGAGGGCACTTCGGGCACATGCCATAGCTGCCCCGTCACAAGGCCCACGCAACTCACCACGCTCGCTACATGCCCCGCTTCCAATCCTTCTCATCGTCGTCCGTCACCGGAGGCAGCAATCGTCCAAGACTGGAAAACAGAGCGCCTTGTCGATTCCATATCCAGCCTGGCGGTTGTCTAAGAGGAAACCACTGTCGTATGTATCTCCTTCCACCCGCCGTCTCTCGCCATCATGACATGCCACCACACTACACATCGTGAGTGCTCCTTAACAATCCCCTTGCATGTGCTAGACTTCCTACATCTTGGCCCTCCCACTGGGCCCCAGGAACATAATACTGTGCGAGTAAACCCTCTCTCAAACGCCATAAATCCATGTGGTGCCCCCTGCAAGTTCTTCGCACGGGTACGTCTCTTCCTCTCCCCCTCCCCGCATCTCTAACGCCTACCTATGCATTTAGGGTAACTGTCGACGAGGTACATGTTGTGGTTCCACTTGCACTCGTGGGTCTTACTGACACACTCTTCGTCAAACCCGCCCCCCCACAGGCGACCAATGCGCCTTTGTCCATGCGGGTCAGCCAATGCTTCCTCCCGTTTGCTTTGCTCCCGCTCGATCAGCGCCCCCATCATCCTCCTCATCAAAGACACCCGCCCAGCACTCCAAATCCGCCGCCCAACCAACCAAAGAGCCTGTCATTGGAAGCACCGAAAACCATGCTGAAGATGAAATCATATGCGCCGTCTGCTTTGAAAAGTAGGCCGCGATCCAAGCCATTTATCATACTGCACCGGGCTCACCCTGATTATGCAAATAGGCCAACAGTATACGGACTGCTGCCTGAATGCGACCACATATTTTGCATTGATTGCGTAAGACAATGGAGAGATCGGTCAAACAAGACTGAAGCAGTAAGCCATACACCCCCTCCACGCTGCTACACGGGATTCAAACAGCAATCTCAACTAGTTGGCAAATTCAAACGTCATTAGAGAATGTCCAGTGTGCCGAATCGAATCCTCTTATGTCATACCAACCCCGATACTTGCTGATTCGCCTGAACTCAAGGGCGATATCGTAGCAGCTTACAAAGAACGGGTCGCCAAAATTCCATGTAAATACTTTTTAAGATCACAGGCCATGGATCGGCGATGTCCATTTGGTGATGGGTGTCTCTACGCACATAATGATGCAAACGGAAGAAGAGTCTCGGGCGTGCGACCCCCTGCGCCGAATACTATGACTACCAGCCTGAGTCGCACGTTACAAAATCGCCTCATTTTTGAAGTATGTAGCAGGAATCCATTGGCGTGTCGTGTCGCGGTGTTTCTGCTTTTGCTTCGTGAGTGACTCACATGCAAGATCCAAAACAAACTAGTCCGTCCAAGAAGTCATCCACGACCGCCTCACTGTCATCAACGGCCTGCCATTCCCTGACGACGATGATTTGGATTACGACGACTTTGACGATGACGATTTCGACTATGTCGATGATGACGATGATTTTGACGATGACGAGGGAGGCTTCTCGCTCTTCCGTTCTCCCTTTCACGATTACGGCAGAAGTGTCAACTAGGGTAATTATTCCCCAGATGATTAGATGGCTAAAGTGAATCGATAAAGAGGCTGAGCAAACGCATAGTGGCGCCACCACGCGAATGAGAACCCCACCAAAAAAGCATCGAGGTGTGTCATTGACCAAGAAATTACCAAGAATAGTATCTAGATTGTGCCATAAAATTCACTCTTAAAAGATTGACAGCAGAACCCCCCACTGAACTAGATATGCAACATTCCCACATGGTACTAGTAGCATAATTTGTACAAAACCCCTCTGTACGGTAGTCCGTACTCTCCTAGTCACTGTACCATTTCCTGTACCTTTAGTTTCTACGCTTGCTGCATATATGAATACTGGGTTTGAAATCATATGCAGCACCTCGCTACTCGCCGGTTCGGTTCCGCATTCCACACCGCTAGCACTAGCAAATACTCAACATCGTCCCATGTAAAGAGAATGCGAACAAGGATTTATTAATAAGTGACATTGTTTAGTATTTTGTGGGTAGAGATTGTGAAAGATGGGAGCGCAATATTACGACTCTTATTGCAAGTTAACTACCCACGATACAGAGTTGGCAACACTGCTGTTACTCTCCCTTTCACGGCCGCACGACTCTTCAAGTGCCACTGCGGTTTCGACTTCGATATACCAGGTTCCCTACAAAATGATAGCCACACCGAACGGTCACTCCGTCAGGTCATCTCCCATTGACATGTAGAGCTGAGTGAGTCAGCCCATCGAATATGGAGAATATCGCCTCTTGGACCTTGTAATTATTGTGTACGACATTCATCAGAAACCAGGCATCTGCAATCTCCTGTATGGTAGTTGACGAGGCCGTGCCTGGTTCATACAAGTGTGCCCAGCGTCCCCATAGTTCGAATGCTTCGTCCTATGGTATGCCAATACATTGAAAGGGGTGTCCTAGCAATAGAACTTTACAGTAAACAATCACGTACCTTCCATGCCATAAAACTTACAGCTTCAACAACAGTGGGTTGAACAATCTCCTGGCCTGGGAAGACACCCCATGTCAACGCATTTGGACCATCACTTTTTGTGTTTGTCCGTAAATCACCGTGTCGATTGACTGCATAGAATGTAATGTACGGATCGGATGCAATTTGCTTGATCAACACATCCAGTGCCTCTGGTGACACAAAGAACTCCAAATACGCCTAACAAGGGACAGTGTCAAGAACCAAAAAAAAGCCAACGCGGAAAAAGCCACGTGACAGCGTCACATCCAGGGAACCGAAGCTATTTACGATACCTTTTGATAACAAAATCCATTTTTAGGACCCCATCCAACGAATCGGTCTGAACTGGGTGCACCATCAACGGCGGGTTGAGAATTGATGGTCAGGCATCCAATCTCATTTATCCTAGTCAAATAGTCTCGGATTCGAGATGATTCGGGCGCTAGAGGTGATTCTGACCATGGTAGAGCCTTCAGTCTTCCTCGACAATAGTCAGCAAAGAGTTTATATATGTCTTCCTTGGAGGCTGGATGACCCCACATTTCTCGACATTCATCGTGCTATGTTCAAAAATGACATGGGCAATGTACAACGCCGGAAAGGGGTACCTTGCAAAACGTAGGATACTCACAGAGTACTTTAACGAGACGCCATAACCATCCAGGTCGCCATAAGCGGGGGATCTGGAATCACCCCATCGCCCATTTGGATAATCATCCCATGATTCGGTGCGCATGATGTAGCTTTTTGTGCGGTTCGCCCAGAAAATAGGTCTCACGGTTTCATTTTGTCGACCCTTTGCCAGGCTCTAGTTAGGAATGACGATGATGTAAATAATGCATCAAACAAATGGATGTAGCAAAAACGCAAGCGAAACTCGTTATAAGAGTGAAGATACTTACAGGAACCCACGGCAATGGCTTAACGACTTCAGGTTCGCAATAAAAGTTCAATCCTTCCAAAATGCGACGAACGGATTTTTCCAGATTCAGTGTACAGAAATGAAAGCTTCGTACACCCGCGGCCCGTAGTTGATTACACATTTGCACACTAAGATTGATACCGAATTCCTTGACTGCAGCATCATCATCTTTAATGGGTTCTAATGCTTCTTGAATGAAATCAGGCACGATGGTTTTTGATAGAGTAGTCATGCGTTGGAAACCTCCATAGGATTGGATTGGCATAATACCAGGAATGATTGGACACGTGATACCTAATGTCTCCTTTTGTCAGAAAAGCCAGCCTTGCCGAAAACGAAGATACACCTCTGTTGGACTAACGGCTTACCTGCCTCTCGGCAGTCCTTCAGCCAGGTGAGGTAGACATCGACATCGTAAAACATTTGGGTTATTATAAAATCCGAACCACAGTCAATCTTATACTTCAGCCTTTCTATATCGTCGTCGCGGCTTGGATTATCCAAATGTCCTTCAGGATAACCTAAGCGTACAGGAAACAGATCCAACGACTCTGTGCACTGGAAATAAATCCTTCAGAGAGAAGAACCATTGTCACGTACCAGCAACACCGATACAAAAGTAGTCCCCATATTGTTGGCGAATATAAGTTACCAAGTCCGACGCATGTGAGAAGCCACTTTCGACAGCTTCCCAATGCTCCTGTCCACGAGGCGGATCACCGCGCAAAGCAAGAATGTTTTGGATGCCTGCATCCTTGGCGCCTTTTAGTGCGATGTCCACTTTCTCTTTGGGCATGTTCGTACACGTCCTAGTTTCATGCGTTGAATTAGCCGGTGGCCGGAGCGAGGTGGCACTTTCCCATGTCGCTGGCTGGAGTTTTTCACGACCTTGGCGTAGATGAAACGGAAAGCTTCCATAAACCACGCGGATCTCTCGGGCAACAGGCTACTCACAAATGCATGCAAGTCTCCAGCCCATAAACAGTCTGGGACGTAGCGCATATGTCCAGCGTTAGATCAGATGTTGAGCCACCAGCATTCCAGGTCACATCGATGAACTCTGGTCCCAGTTTGTACATGCGCTAGATTTGAATGCAGGATCAATACACAGCGGGCAGAATGGATGCGGTACGATGCACGTATGGCAAGCTCATGCGATCCGACTGGCGCCTGTTCATCCCAACTGTGATAGCACTAATCTGCACGAGGTATCGTACGAGGCATAACTCACTTCTAGACGGTCATACAGATTCAGAACTCCCTGCTCAGTCTTTGGCGGAAAGTACTCGAAAGACCAATGACACTTGTCATCTTGCAGTTTGGCATGGAGCTTGTCTATTATCTTCATCGTTTGAGCTGTGTTCCTTCCTGGGCTGTCAATGGCTCGAATATGAAATGAAATGAAATTTAATGTTTACACATTTAAAATGTAAATTATTCCGGCGAGGCGGCCGTAAGAGAGATACGTGCGACACACTGCGAACTGGAACTGGGGGACCGTGGGACCGTGGGAACGTGCAAGCTTCGCCATGGGCCATGCCCGTCGCAAGCGCTGTACGTTTATGACGACGCATTAGTCTGGTACAACCTTGTATCAACTAGTCTATTTTGTCTATTTTACGCAAGAATAAATAGCAGCAAGCAAATACAGGATGCAACATAGATGGAGGCGTAAAAGCTATAAATACAAGTTGCAGCCCCTATTATTGGTAAGAGTCTCTATATTACTCGAATCAAAACATCTGATTCGCCTAAATCTGAGCCAGAATCTGCCACATCAGACCCAGGCTGCGTGTCTTGCTCAGGATCAGGACTGCTGGGCAGGCCTACTCCATTTATCGAGGAACTTAGACCAAGTATGATGGTGCCGCTAGCCAAATATTCTATAACAGGACTAGATCCCCTCTGTTTGAATGATTTGGCACTGCCTATGCCCAACAACCTTTTCCAGATGGCGGATCGGGTTCCGGCTGGAGATTGCGGCGACTCAACAAAGCTGTGAACAATTTGACCGGTTTCACATAGCACCAAGATTCTCGAGAACCTGGTGGTTCACTTTTGCTTCAGTGCGGAATTCAGATCAACAACTTCACAGGCTTACCCCAGTGCACATTGAATCATAGTAATCTCGTCTGAGCCAAAGCAGGGAGGTGGCACAACACTGTTGACGGACTCAAGCGGGCCCAACCACGGATGAATCGGCAGGGTTTCATCATCTGTTGCGGATACAAAGAATTTGCTATTCTGAAATACATATCGTCGAGCTAGCTGGAACTCTGTGTCGTCGTCTCTGGCTCGCTGGACTATCTGCGGTGAGATTCCGCGCGGATGACTCAATAGGATGGTTTGCTGCTTGTCGAGTAGCCTCTGCAGCACCTGATTCTCCCTCCAACCTTTGATGCTATCACGAGGCAGACCCACACTATCGCATTCTAAAAGTCGACGATAGCCCATTTCGATGACCCCTTCTTCATGCACATCGAGCACTTCCATGGTTTGCGTAAAGCACAGCCAGGTTCTGCAGTAATCAGCTGGTACAACATGTACGATCAAAGGATGTAACGTGAGACAAATGTTAATAGTGCGTGGTATTCCCGGTGGATGGTTCGCACGGGATTCGCTGTGTGTACATTCTAACTCTGTTAAATTATGAGGTATCAGTGATCAGGCCATTTGTTACAAATCACTTTATACCCACCTAGCCACGTTTGACTCAAGACAAATCTATAAGCTAGAGCGAACTGGCCATCAAAGTCTGGTGACGTCAGCAAGGAGGTGTGGATACCACATACAAAGCCATCGCTGTGTAATTTGGGTGATGCTAGGCGGGCTAATGGGGTCCGCAAAAGACGAGTATTATTCCGATTCCACTCCCGGTACCGATCTCGGTACACTTGTTCGTAGTCTGGACGACTTTTCGTGACCTGGGCCTGCATGATTAGAGTGCGGGTGCGTTGTCCGCTGAAATCCCTCTTGCAGAGAGCCTTCCAGGTCAATAGCGCTATTTATGCCTAGTATTAGTCCGTATAAATATCAAGATCTACTGCAAAAGACGAGCTAACGATACGAACGATCAATCACATGTGAAATTAACTCTGATACGACTGATGACGACATACCAATTGAGTAAAACTTCCTAGATACCAGTGAGCAGGAGCATAAATCCTGTGCCGAAAGATACCTAAATACCTCCTCTAATGTATCGTCGACGAGCATTCTCTCTGAGCTTGGATCTTTATATTCGCCCAGTCTTTCCTTGGAGTCTCGACCTAGATGTGGGATGAATGATAATTGAAGATTGAATCTGTGGATTTGTATGGCTAACTATAGGTGCAGAAGATACGACATCAGAAAGTGCGAACGCAAGGATGAACGGGCAGGCACGGGAACTGTACGACAAATTCGCAACCGCGAGCTTTCCCATCAACACAAGGAGCGTCTATGTACCAATTTGATGCGCGTCACGTGTGTCCATAGCAGTTGACGGAAGCATAGACATCGCTGTCATTCAGTCCAAGCCGTGGCCACTACTACTGCGACTACTACCCGGCTTGGGTGGGCCACAACAATCGGCTTTACAAGAGACATAGGACGCATCAATACGCCATAGTCATGTCGTATATGTCCCGCCATGTTCCCAAGGTTTAAACAAAGCCGGCTCCCCGAGGTCGGCAGCTTGGCTGCAAGATGGCCTTTGCGAGTTGAACACCAATGACTGGGCCTATCCCAATGGCACAGGCATATTTGTGGAGCCACCTTCATTTTGCCGAGTGGTGCTGGTGCATGGTGCCATTTGATACGTAGACTCTGGGACTTGATTCCAGTTGGACGCGACTAGGATCAAATTGGATGTCTGGGTAACCGCATGACTGAGACTGCGTGTTACTTTAATTCCTGAGAAAAGTCGTGTTTTGAGGTTTTCACAATGTCAAACAACGCACACTCTATGCGGGCTCTAATCTAGACTAATGCACACCACGTATATTCCCGCTGATGACGTTACGTTACGCCTCCTTGATGTTTCCCATTTGCGCACATGTCGATTTCAGTACAAGTGAGGAAGTTGGACAAGAAACCACTGCATCTGGAATTCTCACATATCAGTGGATGTAGTACCGGTGGTGTAATAAGTCGAATATTCATAGGCACAACAATCACACTGGTGCATTACGTGGATTTGAACTCGAGCACTTCGGCACTTCGCTAGCAGTACCAGCTGCCGCTGATAATTACGTTATGCAACTGCATATAAACGGTTCCCGGACCAGATGGAGACAGAGCGGCAGTGGAACGACGCGGGGAATCTTAGCCGGACCCTTGGGGTCAGGAGGGGTGCGCACGGGGAACTGAAGGAACGGTGCGAGGGGCAAGGGAGATAAAGGGGAGTGCCCTGAGTGGGACACGTTCCCACGGTTCGTGAACTCCAAGCATCCAATCCAAATTGCGTGGTGTGGGTTGGATCCTACGCTCTCACATCTATTTAACGCGACCTCTTGCTACAATACTTTTGACATCAACGCCGCCAAATCAACCTTCATAGTACATATAAACTCCTCAATCAGCAACGACACTATCAGACATGGGTTGCAAGTGCTCTACTCAGGAAAAGGAACTCCGGGGCAAAAAGAACACCATCGACGGAGTGATCAAGGAGGAGAAGGCGTCCAACAAGCCGCAAGCCACGGTAATACTGCTGGGTGCCGGCGCGGCAGGAAAGTCCACGGTCATGAAGCAAATGGTATGTTACCTTGACATTCTCTGGCTTATGGCGTTTGCGTGCTTCAAACCACGCGTCAGAGGGCGCATCGTTCTATGCACTGCACGCGTGAGACTGACTCTGACTGTTACAATAGCAAATGCTTCATACCCGGAATGGCAAGCCTACCTTCACCGATACGGAACGGGGGCAGTTCCAGGTATGTCACAGTATTGAGCAGTTGATGTATAACCAGCAACATTACTCATTCCACATCAATACTATTAGAAGGTTATTGGAGATAATATCGTCGCCAACATGGTATTGGCCAGCCGAGTTGGACGTTGCGTGCATTGCGGTAACTGACGACATAATCCAATATATAGCGACGCGTTTGTGCCGCCATGGTCAAGCTGGACATACCGTATGGCAGTCCAGAAGGCCTGGAGCAAGCGAAACTGCTGGTAGATGTGACCGAGGGTCTCACATCGAAGGCAGTGGAGCTCATCCAGGCCTTATGGACTGACGCCGGTATCCAGCAGTGCCTGGCGAGGAGTAGCGAGTATCATCTGGAGGACTCTGCTCGCTAGTGAGTATTTGGTTCTTCATCAGCCGTGGAATGTTGTGGAAAGTGTTGCAGAAGAAGATGCTATGATGATATTGGCGAGTAAACGGACACACGCTGACACTCAAAACTGCATTAGCTTCTTTGATAATCTGGCCCGTATCTCCTCGAGCCCATATGTCCCCACCGACCAAGACATCTTGTTATGCCGAGTCATGACGACCGGCGTACGAGGCAAGTATTCAGATCAAGCAGCCATTACGCATTGATGAAATGGAATCCCTCTAACTCATCGTCTTGGAATTTAGAGGTGGTGCTCGAGGAGGACGATATGCTCATCAAGGTCCTTGATGTGGGAGGCCAAAGGTCAGAAAGGAGGAAGTGGCTACCCTCATTCATGTCTCCGAGTATGACCAATTCTTTGAGGAACAGGGATCACAAGTAAGTATCCGTCCTCATGCCTTCATTGCAAACCGAATGTGGAAATGAACCTAAGATTCACCCACCGTAACTGTTAGAACCGGCTGTTGGAGGCGATAACGCTCTTCGGCCAAATGCCGGTGGTTCCTGGCCTCCCACTTTATCCTCTTCCTGAACAAGGTCGACCTGCTGGCGACCAAGTAT
>QEAN01000368.1:0-21256 GCA_006535955.1 Synchytrium endobioticum | reverse complement strand
ACGTCTCAACTCATTGACCCTCTCAATCATCTCCATATCCGTTCTATTCTAAGCAAACCCTAATCTTGATTGAGATGCACATTTCCCTTAAACGTTCACGACAGAGCCTGATATTGCAACACAGATACTTTCCCTGAGTCCACTATCGCCAAAGAGCTGGGTCAGGCCGCATGCAAACAAGCACGCGTAGCCCACAACGTCCAGGCTACTGTGACATGGAGGGGAGAGATTTGTTGTCTCAGGTGTGACCTTTGATCTCGACGAGGGCGTCCTCTCTTTGCTAAATACTGCACTTGTCCAATGAGTTTAAATTCGCGCGAACAGTCCCGGTCAATCACAGTGAATCACGGACAATCCAGCGAATTGCCCTGAACCGCAGGGATACTTCCGAGTACGCAATTGATAAATTCGCGCAGTCGCTGGTCCACACGCCCACTACCCTGATTTCGTCGAAACAGCAACAGATCGTTTCCGTTCATCACGACCGTGGGAGACGAACAATCGCTGCGATTTCGTTCGCTACGACGGTTCCATAGGAGGTAAAGTGCTTCTATGGCAGTTGTATTGTATTGTACTAGACCGTATTGTACATTACGTTTTGTGTTGGAATTCAGGGGACGAATACAGGGGTCGTTTCAACCACTTTTTTTTCGGACAAAAACTAGCTCGTGACAGTCCATTCAACCAAATGGATAGGAGGTACATGGGCATATGACACCGTCTGATATGCATACCGTTCTACACCATTGCACAATGGGCAGTTGTATAATGGATTTTGGATGCTTTTCGACCTTTCTCCTATGGCACAACTTTGATGTGACCAAGGTAGCGCCAACTGACGAGAATGAGCCATTTCAACAGTACAATCTACCCACATTCGATGTGTAAGTGGCGTCTTGTTTGACCCCATTGGAAGCGCAATGAAAAGCCGAATCTCATTCACGAGGACAACTCTGTATTTGATGACGTCGCATGGAAAAGGGTGCCAATCTTGCATCAAGTACAGATCTCGTTTTATGCATGCACATTATACCCATGTGCAAGTCTGATCTGGTCGCCATGCCACCTCACATCACCTCATCAACAGTCACCAACCCATTCCAACTGCCGACGGTCAGCAATCCACGAACCCACACTAACTCGCACTTGCATGATGCAAACAAAGATTTTCCTCATTCCATCGTCTATGCAAGAGAATACAGCTCAATATAAACCCATCACAAACCGTCATTTTGCACGCTTTGGACTATGTCAAGAGATTACGAATGAAGGCTGCCCAACCAAAGTGTCATGATCAAAATCTTAATCTTGGGAAGAGTAAAGTGCTGCCACCTGGGACGGAATCGACTGTCTTCCTAACTGCTCTTATGCTGGCCACCAAGTTTGCAGATGATGATCGGTTCACTACAAGGGCGTGGTGTCAAGCTAGTGGATTCTCGCTTGGCGACATCAACAAGATGGAAAGAGAATGTTTGATGTAAGTCATCGCCCCTACTTGCCGAGTTGAAACATTGCTGCTGCTTCAACAAGCAGGAATGTTCAACGCGCGTGATTCATTTCTAGAGCCTTGGATTACAGATTGTTTGTATCAGCTCATGACCTGTATCAATGGAGCACCTCTTTGAAACAGTTTATGGAGGTTCATCATCCCGATGAAGTCGGATCTGTGGTCGTTATCCCTGACCGGATCATGATCTCCACTTGCACCACCACCACAAAAAAGGAGGACATCGTAACATCAAAAAGACGCCCTGTTATCGGTACTCCTGATAGCACTAGTGCTAGTCATTACACCTCAATCAGTATTCCACCGTCGATAAAAATGTCCCAGCCGCAAAGGCCAGCTGGCCTTTCGTCGCCCCTACTAGGGAGAATCGATAATTATCAGAGATCCAAACCTATCGAGATCAAAAGGCTGTACAGCCAAACAAAATGGTGGGTTTGCGGAGATACCGCTAGATCTATATAGGCTTATGGGGGTTGGTCCAAAATTTCATAATATTTATTATCATGGTAGAGTATTCATGGTTTGCATTCAGTGGTTGGAGAACGTCTTTGTCTTTTGTAGTCGAACAGGCTTGTACTGTCGACGTGGTCTATATGGATGTACAAAACTTTTGTTTCAGAATAAACGTCTTCAGGTTTGATATCAAATCAGACAACAAGGCGCAGACTACGATTCGTCTTCATCCCTTGTGCTTTTTTTGGCACCTAACTAGATCCAGGCTCCATCTAGAACAGGTGCACGACATAGTCAAACGTCGCCATGCTAATAGTTGTATGCGGCATCATCCACAGCGCCCTGGCCAGCGCGCCCTTGACGAAGCCCAGTATTCCTTCATCTCTATATATATCCATCCACAGCGCCCACCACGTCTTTGCCGACTCGCTGCCGCCACTCGCACCAACCTGGTACCTGGTTTTAACCACATCCGGGATGTTACTCACCACCGCACCCACACACGACGCAACGAGGCCGCACAGAATGAGGTACCACCAGTACCGCGTAGCGTTGTCAGTCAATTGCTTCAGGAACTCATAAATGACAAAAAATAGGCCAGAGTATGGTATAAATACCAGCAGCGAGAGCCAGTACCCTCTGTACAGGCCGCACACGCCTTCCGTCTTGACGGTGTGCGATATCACGGCCACTGTGTGTGCCCAGACGAAACGGGGCGCGGGGTCTGGCGGGACGGCGTCGCCCTCGCTCTGGACGGTGTGGTACGACGACGCGGCAGCCGTGGCCTGCATGCGGGACTTGACGACCTCCATCGGCGTGAAAAAAACACCGCTACGTAGACGCCGTGAGTGCCAGACTCCCGGGGAGAAGCCCGGGGGACGTACCCGATGACTTCGGCGATGGCGCCGGACGCGAGATGCACAGCGGCGAGGTCAGAGCTGCGGAACCATGCGCCGAGCACCTGTTTGGACAGCATGTATGTGTTCATGTACACGAATGTGCCGGGGATCTGGCCAAGCAGCGCAATGGCGACGCCTAGAGCAGCGAGACGTCAACTCGGGGATGCGGGGATGCCAGTTGCATACGTACCCCTGTACAGCCCGTTGATGCCGTCACGCCGCATGATGTGGGTGTACGTTGCGGCGATCCGTGTCCATTGCTCGCGGAGTGAGTATGCGCTAGTGATATGCCTGTCAGTGTCGCGCGATGTGTGGGCGGCCGACGTACCGCGATGGCTGGGCCGTGTCGCCCAACGTGTCGTCTAACGTTTCGAACGATTCATCGTTGATGGGGGTGGGTGTGCACGGGTTATCGAGCTGGGCCAGCGTGCGGAGTGTGTCGAGTGGATGAGTCGATATCCGAGATATCGTCGAGGCGACGACGGATGCTATAACGGTTTGGTATACTGGGGGCATTGTGGATGGTGGTGCGCCGGGGTGTGTGCCGACGGTGCCAGGTGGAGGGAATGGAGGCGCGCATGCTGGGTGTTATGCTCTCGTGGAACCCACGTATCAACTGACTCGACAGTGTATTACTGCTGTTGTTTTACTTGACTGATTTCGTAATGCAATTCTATCAGGGCCATGATTACATTTCACAAAATTCATATATAATTGTTCTCAAGCCGATTAATGCGGCTTTCAATACTGGTCACGCCGACGTCATGACGCATCATCGCGCTCCCTACCGCTATCACTTACTCAATCCTCTTGGGTGACGCATCGTCGTCATCATCAGTGTGTTTAATATGCTTCTTGTGCTTTTTCTTGTTCTTCTTGGCTTCCTTTTTCGATTTCTTCTTTTTCCGCGCCTTTGCCTCTGCGATTAGATAGTCCCGCATTGGATCATCGGGGTCTATGCCAAGCAGGCGCCCCATTTCAGAGTCGTTGTCGGATACCTCCTTGGTTTCGTCCTCTGTCATGGCGATACTCAGTCCACAAGATTCTGTTTGAACGCAACAACCATATGCCCGTATGCACATACCAGATGGCCGTTCATCAGGAGGCAGCAAATGTATGGGCACAACTGCCCTCCTCTTTTCCAGCTGTCTGGCGTGGTACTCATCATCGTCCTCGTTCCTATGTTTGCGCTCCCCCTTGTAATTCGCACAGTGATCGACACGTATGGTCCGGCCTAGCAGACAGATGCCGTTAAAATTGTCAACAGCCAGGACTGTCGAGCGCTGGTCTTCATAGCCTATGAAGCAAAAGCCTTTGGATTTCCCGCTTGATCGATCCCGTGCGAGATGGACGTCGACGATCTCTCCCCATCTGTGCACATGTATTGGGTGAGTGAGACAAGACGAGCTACGAACGCGAAGCGATATACATACTGTGAGAATACCGCGATGAGATCGCCCTCGTTCAGGTCGAATGGAACGCCACCAGCGAAAATGTACGCCGAATCCTAGTCATTTGGGCATGGATGAGGCGAGCTGGATGAGAAGCCTGTTCGCGGGCGCTTGGTGATGGACGGACCTGGTATTGAGCGTGCCAGGAGGCGGAATGGGACAGGTCCTTGAAGAGCTCTTGGGCATTCAGTCGCTCGATTTCCTTGATGACACTAGATGGATTGGCAAGCGCTTATTGGTCAATGTCTCTGGAGGATCCGTTTGAGTAAGAGCACTCACTTCATCCTCACAGGGCAATCGCCAGATCACTGATTCCGCAGCCAGCGATCATGCGATCGTACGCTGCCGTGCAAGTGACCCTCGGTTTTTTCCCCACGCCCATGGCCTCGCGCACCCCTCCGCTCGCTCCTGCCCCTGCTGACACCTCGATATTGTATCCCGTACACAACAGACATGGCACCAGCAGTAAGTATCAACTCATGCCCCATTGCATCCATGCCTCTGCCCTCCGCTCGCAGCATCAGCGACCCAATTGTGATCGAAGCGATCAATGACCATTGACGGACCACATCACGCATACTTGGATGGCTGGATGGATGGCCGAGTAGCCACGAAGCTCTGAATCGATGAACCGCCCCGGCCTCGTTTCCTCGCCTTTCATGCAGCCCTTGCATGGACTGCTCGGCATCAAACAGACCCTCAGACGGTTCCATCGCATTCATCTTCATTGTGAAAATATCTCATTTTCATCGTCGGGTTTGCTCACAGACATCCCATCCTGCCAGAAAACCGCCGCAAAGAAAGCCAAGGGCAAGACCCCGACCAAATTCGCAATCGACTGCTCAGCACCCGTCAACGACCAGATTTTTGATCTGGCTGCCTTTGAGAAGTTCCTGCATGACCGCATCAAGGTGGCTGGGAGGACCAACAATCTGGGTGCGCCATGCATGCATTCGTGTTCTGTTGTGGAACCACGGCTAATGTGTTTGACACGCAGGCGAATCCATCGCCATCAGCAGAAAAGGCTCCGAGATCGCCGTCACCGTCAAAGACGTGCAATTTGCCAAACGATACTTGAAGTATCTCACCAAAAAGTTTTTGAAGAAAAACACTCTGCGAGATTGGTTGCGTGTCGTTGCCAAAGGCAAGACCGGTACGTACGAAACACCTGTTGCGCTCATGCCTGGCTCTAACCCCCAGTCGCGACAGGGTATGAATTGAAGTACTTCAAGCTGGACGAAGGCGATGAAGATGAAGCGGATGAATAAAAGTTTTTGTATAGCGCTATTTAGTACGCGCTCTTGTATTTTGTAACAGTAGCAGCAATACAGTCTCGCACCTCCTTCCTTGAACGTTCCTTGAAATGTGCCTACTACAATTGTAACAGTGTGGCATTGTGTCCAAACCTGCCACTGTCGTACTCCTCGCACAAGAAGCAGCCGTTCTTTGTTAGCCGCCACGAGCACATTAGGAGCAGATATCTAACCCCTAGCATGGCATCCACAGTTGTATCATCCCCAACATCAATACCAAGGTCTCCCTCGACGAACGACAGCACAATCTTATCATCCACCCATTCCAAACCATCTACCACATCAGACAGCACGACAAAGACACAATGCAAACCATGCTGTGCATGTCCAGAGACCAGGGATGCCAGAGACTTATGTGTATTTCAAAAGGGAGAAGAGAACTGTCAGGAATTGATCCAGGCCCACATCCGCTGCATGAGGAGTCATGGATTCAATATATAGATAGGGGATTACAACTACTCTAGCTGCTTCAAGACCGTAAAATGCTTGCCATGTGGGCGGGTAATGTGTCTTTGCACGTTGCCGAGCGATTTCTTTTCTCATACCCTCGATTCTCCTACTCTTACCATCTACTTCGAACGCTGGCATGCACGAGCATATAACTGTCTCCTTTCTATATGAGCACGTACAAGTAGAATATATAAAATCATTTATCGCATTATACAAGCAATCTTGCTAACTCGCCTATATGCTCAGTATTGAAGTGCTGGTGTTTACAATTAGTAATCATGCCTGAACTGCTCCAAGTCTTGTCACTCATATATACGACTTTATGCCCATAACGACGCATCAAATCCTGAGAACTCTACTATCTCATTCGCTGCTGGTGCTCCATTCGATTGGAACGACACCTTGAGTCTCAACCGAATGGCCGACTTGCTGGGATTCTCTATTCGCATTTGTTGACTTGCTCCTCCCCCTGGCATAATCGTTGTTGATGATGGTGGCTGCATCTGTAATCTCATTGACTAGTCAAAGACGCAGAAATGAGTTCAGCGGCGGGTCGTACTCGGACGCTGTCAATCACAACAACAAATTACCTTTGGTACAGCAACCTGGAAGACGATACCAGACAAGGTGGACATGGCGGTATTGCTAAACACCACGCCGACGTCTACATTCGTTCCATCCTTGGCAGGCGACAAGGATATTTTGAGTCCTCCCTTTTCATAGCATGTATACTCTTTCGTAGTTGCTGAAGCAAAACTAGCTGGTACGGGTGATATGGATGCAGGTCTTGCTGACGGTGCTGGTGATATTATCGAAGCCGGACCAACCCGACCTGTTAATGGATCCGCCGGTCTGGCCGGCGATACTGAAGACGCGGATATTGGAGATATGCTAGTTCCCTGAAATATGCCCAAATTCAGACCTCCGAATCCTGAGCTACTACTAGATACTGTGCTACTTCCTCCGCCAAAGATGTCACCCAACAGGTCGTTGGTAGCTGGTTTCATAATACCTGCATTCGAACTGATTGTGGGAAGTGCAGATGTGGCACTTGATCCCAACGAAATACCGCTCAACAAATCCATTACATTCTGTGTGTATGTAATGAGGTGGGTAAACCACTTCGTGGCCAAGAAGCGCGCAAGTGCAACTTACGTTTGATTGCACAGTTGAATGCCGAGATGCACCCGGCGTAGAGGAAGGGTTTAACAGAGAATTGAGCAAATCGTCACTAGGGCGCGATGCCGATGCGTTTGACGCTCCTGATGGACCCGCTAGCGACAAAAGGTCATTCGATATACCGTTCAGTTTGTTCCTTGGTGGGCTCATGGACGTAGGTGAAGATGGATCTGTAGTACAGCTTGATTTGTTACCCACTGTTGAGGAAAATCTTGGGCGTTCTACTTACCCGCCACAATCGGAGCGCCAGTCCCTTTGGCAGCTTCTTCGCGTGTAGCACTTTCCAACACAGGCATTCGCTCCAATAGGGCAACTCGTGTATCACGATCCAACGTAAACAGATTGGTGTATTCGACTGCACGTTGTTGAATCTCCGAGGCCATGCTGCTACGGTATTTGCCGAGCAGGGCTTTGATGCTCCTATTTGTGAAAAAAAGGAGCTTAGATCCCCATTTATGCATATGATTCAAGGTACAAACGGTGCAAAAACAATCATCTCAATGCTGGATGACTCTTACTCCACTACGTCAGATTGATGAAATTTGCCTCCCAGTTTGGCTGCAGCCGTCATGGCGTACTCCTTGATTATTAGAGTTGCATATGGGCCCCTCAGCAAATTCGAAAACATGTTCAGAACATCCCGTTCAGTAGGCGCCAACTGCAACTCGTTAGTATTCTCCAATGACGCGCCCTCCTCGGAATCATCCGCCATCAACCCTGCGGTACCATTGACCAGAGCATCGCCGAATTCACCTACGGTCCATACCATGGCCTGTACTAGCCCCTCTTGAGCCAAGGCCCGTTCACCCTCCGTTCTTATGGTATTATATAATTTACGGACTGTGTATTGTGATAACTCCGCAGGTCCGGTTGTAACCAATTTGACAAAGTGATTCACTACTCCTTGATCTACATAAGACCCGGCTACTCGTAGCAGACGACATACGGTATCCACTTCCCATCTCTTATTTGGCCTAAAACGTCCCGCGAACTCGCATACTCGGTTTGCAACAGATGATTTCACATCACCTTCAGCTACTTCTAGATATGATAATACCTCCCTGGTCAAGATACGAATATTGGAAGAATTCATCAAGAAAAATACTAGATCTAATGCTCTTCTACGAATGGAAACGTCGGGATCTCGTAGACAGTCTAGAATGGTAACTCGATGCCTTTGTAATGATGAGGCATCGACGGATTGAGTAGTCTGACAGGCCTTGCTTAAGGTGGTTAGAGCGACATATCTAATATTATTATCTCGGTTGGCTAGAAATCTGCCCAAAATATTGACACCTAAAACTCGTAGTGAATTATCACTTTCAATGTCCATGATGGTCAAAACGGTTTCGTAAAGAATGGCATTTCCAACATTCTTTGATCCTTCTGTGCTTGTTGCTACTTGTGCTAGCACGTCATTCATAGAATCACTAGATTCGCCATCACGTTTACCGAGAATACGTAATAACCGAAGAATCTTGACTTGCAAAAATGGATCTGTAATACCACTAACGTCATGTTCTGGGCTAAATCCAGCAGTTACTAGATTTTTCAAATGTCTCACTAGACCGGGTACTATTTTACGTACATCCGCCGTGGCTGACGAACTGGCTTGACACATTTCAACTAAAAGGGTTGTGCCCGTCAATAGAACACCATGGTTTCGTTCGTTCAATAATGCTTTAGCTCGATTGAGAAAGTTCTCCATCAAATCTGGTACTTTGCGTATAATCCGTAATGCACATAATGCTGCCTTTTTGCGTATATACGAATTCTGGTTGCCGAGCAGCTTTTCGACTTCTCCTGATAGATCACGAGCCATTTCAGGTGATGAGATGTTTCCTAATGTACATAGCGCCAGTCCTACTATATACATATTCGAGTTATTCATATCACTAGGGTGGAAACGGTCAAGTCAGTAGAAATCAACGTTTTCGGCATCACCTTACTTCTCAAGGACCTTACTTTTTCAGACAGTTGGTAACCAACGTCAGCACCTCTTGGTTCTCATCCAGCAATAGCATTATACCCAAATACCCCAATCTTTTATCAGCGAACTTTGGTGATGCAACTAAACGACGATGGTTGGAGGGTATGATTAGAGTGCATGACAAGGTCAAGATCCCACAACAACTTCACTTCCAAAACATTTCTAGACGCGCGAGTTACCACAGCAATCCGTTCGTACCTAGCTTCAAACATTCCATCTGCCCAAAATGTGCCGGATACCCCAGCATATGTATGTACAATAACTTTGCAACGTTGATGTGCCTAGTCTCAACATTTTCCTCTTTGAAACTTGTCCGTATAAATGCGGATTCCCTTGCAATGACAGCCCGTTCATCAGCAGCAGTTTTACATGCTCTGATAGCCTTGATCAGATCCTGTATGTTCAGACAGGATGTTAGGATAGATGTCAAGTTACCCATGCACAATCAGCAAATAGAGAGGGATCAAAGCAAAGATTCACTTGCCTTGAGACGCAGTACTCCTAATTTTGTTATCAATTTGTCGAGGGCCTCCATCGTGTACTTGTACTGCGTTGATGATGTTCCAATGCTGAAATATTTGAAACCACGACGACCGGGACCAATACTCTGGAATGGCAGGTCGCGCAGCTATATCTACGCTCTATCCGCAAGCCTGCTCAGTGGTCCGGAACAGAATGTGCAGGGACAGATTGGCAGAATATGACAGGCCACGCACCACCACGCTTGCCATGTCGACACTTAGCGCGCAGGACTGGTAGCGACCATGACCAACATGTATCGCGCGCAATGGAATATGACTGACGAAATAGGTCAAAACGGTTTATATCCTTATCATACAATCTCTTCATTATCCCCAAGATTCATGAATTAAACAGTTAAAGGATACATGGCAGCACTTTTATTCATCCAATGCTAGGCGGCCATTGGATTTTCATTCTGTCATCCTGCCATACGCGGGGACGAATGGTTGTGGTTAGATTGTCCTTCACAAACGTACTACAAGAGAATCTACCCGAAAGGACCTAAGCCTTGGGACGCCTGAAGTTCTCCCCAGCATAGATTGCCTTGTTCCCTAGTTCCTCCTCAATTCGGAGAATTTGGTTGTATTTTGCTAACCTACATTATTGATGATATCTCAGTCTCATGAAAGCGACAGCTCACAACCATAGCTACAAACCGTACCTTTCAGAACGACATGGAGCACCAGTTTTAATTTGCCCTGTACCTAGGCCGACCACCAAGTCAGCAATGAATGTGTCTTCTGTTTCACCAGATCTGTGTGACACCATGACACCCCAACCGTCAGAGTTAGCTAGCTTGGCACTACTCTTATACAAACTTGAGCCGTCTAATCATGGAGCCGAACTCCATTCCCGCCATACTCACGCTCGAATCGACTCAGTGACGGTACCGATTTGATTGACTTTCAATAGTAAACCATTGCAAGCCTTGTTTTCGATAGCCAATTGGATACGTTCTGGATTGGTGACAGTCAAATCATCACCGACGATTTGAATTGGTACTGATGAAGTGAGTTTGGCATATGACGAAAAGTCATCTTGGTCGAATGGATCTTCAATGGAAACAACTGCAAGAGATTGTACGTCAAGTCAGAATGAACTGCAAACAAAGTAGCAATGACGGATAGGCAACGACTTGCTTGGATAATCATGAACGAATGATCGATATAAATCCCCGAGTTGTTCACCAGTAATCCACTTGGAAGGATCTGATTTTGGGTTCTTGAAATCCAGGTCGTATTTACCTTCCTTGAAGAATTCTGGATGTTGTAGATGAATTAATACATATCTGGAAGCAAAACGCACACATTATGATGAAACATACCAGAGGCGGCAACGTCCATTCCAATCTTGACCTTGTCGGTGTAACCAGCTGCAGCAATGGCAGCAACCAGTAAGTCCAGACCTTCCTTGTTGTCTTGAATGTTTGGAGCAAATCCACCTTCATCGCCGACATTAGTAGCTTCAACGTTGTGGTTCGTTGGTAAGATTGGCACCTGTCATGTGCTACTATAAGTTAATCCACTTACCATCAACACCATACTTCTTTTTGATGACATTCTTCAAGGCATGGTACACTTCACTACCAATCTTCATTGCTTCGGAAAATGAAGCAGCTCCAGTTGGTAAGATCATGAATTCCTGCATGGCCAACTTGTTACCAGCATGGGAGCCACCATTGATAACATTGAATGCTGGTACTGGAAGAACGTATGGTGGTGATTGGCCAGCTAGCTGAGCTAAATGGACATAAAGAGGTACTGCCTGTTATCATGTGAATAAGAGATGTTCAGTGATATTAGTTAGTTTCATCGATGGCGGGTTTGACCTTTCAATGGTACTACAGCGGACCTTTTGGGCAGCGCCAGCTCGGGCAACAGCCAGCGAGACACCAAGAATAGCATTCGCGCCCAATTTCGCTGTATTAATACGATATTAGCATGAGAAGCTACTCCGTGACACGCCAGCTGAGCGTACACTTTGACTTTGTACCATCCAAGGCCAGCAAGAATTCGTCGATAGCTTCTTGCGATGTAACATCAATGTTAGACTTGATGAGTTCTGGAGCGATGATGTTGTTGACATTGCTAACAGCCTTCAAAACACCTGGCAATAGGACTCGTGAATTCCGGAAACGAAAGTTAACAGGACTAATACCTTTCCCAACATATGCACCCTTGTCACCGTCACGTAACTCTAAGGCTTCGTGAATACCAGTTGAAGCACCCGATGGGACAGCAGCTCGGAAGACACCTACAGATGAATGTTGCCCAATGTCAGCCAAAGCCAAAGGTGCAACAGAGATGTGTAAATGGATATGACACGAGGCATACCTTTCTCAGTAGTGACTTCCACTTCTACAGTTGGATTGCCTCGGGAATCGAAAATTTGACGAGCGTGAACCTCGTTGACGTGTGGATGTCAGTCGGGTTTGTAGAAGTCGAATGCATAATGACATCCCAATGGACCCACCTTTTGAATAGCCATCGTTTCTCTGCCAGTAGTACTTGGGTGAAGCTTGATTTGATTTGAAGAGAGAATTGTTGTCAGGTGAATTGTGATGTTTGGAGATTGGCTTGAAGGCGGAGACCAGGCAGCCGGGGTGTATGTCACACTAAAGTGATGGCCAAGCGGGACCGAAGTTGATGATCCGCGCCGGTCCTCACGTAGGCTTCGCGTTGACGGCGCTAATCGCGTGTCGGAAAACGCCTCGGGTTTCAAATACGAGGTTGCTGTGCTTTCGGATACCAAGGAGTGGTCAATAGCCAATAGCCACAGCACACTGTCTTTGGTCGTTTGCCGTTGGCCCGTGGGTCGCTGAGCCCATGAGTCAGACTTCTTCTCACGCCGGCGCGACGTAGACGCAGACGCACAACCCGGCCTTGAGCAGATGCGCATGCCAATCCCGTCTGGAGACATATTATCTCCGTATCCGTGTTATGTGCATCGTCATCCTGTCCCGACCATAGCTGCACATGTAACAAGGGGAGAAGGACATTTCGTCGGCAGAACAAACACAAGGCGAACCGTATTCTGCCTGCACCGGCTGTCCAGAGAGATGGAAACAAGATCCTGTCGATATCTGCGATTGCTCCATACTACCAAAATTTCACCCCCAAACCCGATTCCGTCTGCTCCTTTAGGAGAGACTGACGACAAACATCATTTCGACATTCCGTTGACTGCACCACCGCTGCTGCCGGTTGCCAGTAAGAAACAGGCGCCCTCACTCGAGCATGGCACTAGACTATACCGCCACCAGCATATTTCGCTACATCACCTGTCTATCGGAGGGAATGCAGAGGACGGCGTCGATCCGGATGGTGAGTCATCGCGTGCCACTGCACTTTCAGATGTCAAAACCGTCAACAGAATCAGAACCTAGTCAACTACCGGAGTGCTCATTTGTCTTCAAGCCTATTCTTTCCAAGGCAAGTCGCCGCGCCGGCTGTCCACAACTCCACATCCGACATTCACCAACCACAAACGTGTGTGTGCAGGTCGTCGCATCCAACCATTGATCCAACATTATCACCATCTCCCATACAGCTAGTGGCCATACTAGCGCATCGACTATTTTTACCAGCTTCATCCCCATCCTATAATCCATTCACCCATAACAAACGGATCGCTGACAAACTGCAACAAATATGTTCTAAAATTACCATCAACGATCTGGGTCCATTGGATTTCTCATCGGAAAATGAATATTATGCCGTATTGGAAAATGACGAGTTCACTCTATGTATTTTCACATTACAAATGGGTCAAACTATGCCGGTACATGATCACCCAAGTATGGCTGTATTCTCCAGAGTGATTGATGGGGTATTGAAAGTAAAGGCCTATGAATGGATGGACTCTGATAATCCAAGTGCTGATAGGCCAAAACGTAAGTGATGCTCGTATCTTAGCGCTGCGTAACGATGAAAAAAACCTCCCCTTGAAAACCGGTACTTACGGACCTGTCGTCATTAGCATCGTTTTCGATGGTTCCTTGCTCTAAACAAAAGTTCGGAATTTAGGTCGTCGAGCGAGGATACGACTCGATGAAGATATTTCATCTACATCACTCAATTCATTACTAGTCATAAAACCGGGCACCGGAATCAATCTCCATTCATTCACGGCAGTTTCAGATAAAGTCGTCATTCTGGATTTGCTGGGTCCACCATATACTGAATCAGATGGTGACCGACCTTGCACACACTACCGAGAGGAACGTACAAGGAACGTTGATACTAGTACCAACGGCTGCAGTAATAGTAACACGCATAGTTCGGGTGGTCAGCATCCACGCCCAAATGCCGCAAATGTGCCCATGAATCTGGATTCCATAACCAACGGTGTGGATACTCGTCTCTCGGTCACCTCGACGCCACTACGCGTAAACAACACGAATGGCACCATTTCACCAAAACCGAAACGAAAAATGAAAAAGAAGCGGTCAGCTGCTTCATCTATCAAGGCAATCACCAATGACTCCTCGTCCATCAACACAGAGTCAACCGATATGGCATTGGATTTAGCCCCAGGCGCCATTGCCACGCAGCATCCACCAGTACTTGCACCGAGTAGATTTGATACTAGTGACCCAGGTCGAACAACCATAAATAGACCTCATCAGCAGCATGTTGCTAATCAGTGTGTGTGGCTAGTAGAAGCACCAGGTGTAGATTACGACTGTGACCTGCGGCAGTATTTAGGTAATGAGGTTACCGACGAGTTGCTGCTTACATCAGATCAATGGGGTGTAGACGAACTTTTTGAAATCACTGATGCTGTTTTAGCTTTCCACTGATGCTCGCCCATCGCTGAACATATCTATTCGTACCTTTCGATTATACAGCATTTAGCTGACAATTTTTAGTATCCGATTTCCATAATAATCGCTGTCTATATCAGTTACGCTTGGTTTTCCTAGTTCACTGTAGCGTAGTCTATATACTTTTTGTGTCTATGTAGCATTGGCTACAATCCGTATCTGCAATCGCAGTGGTACGGCACTTGCGACATAGACTGGTCAGTGCGCTCCGAACTGAACGCGAATGACGTTGGATTATAAGTACAATTCTCTTCCAGGGCGGCTCGTGACCGAGTCTTAACTACCCCCACTCCAAATGTTATCATCCAAATCCAGGCCTGTGTGCTGCCTTACGCAAACCACGCCTACTTTGGATTATTGCTTTCTGTCCCCATGTTTGTTCCGGTACTTATGTATTTATCTTCAACAATGGTTGGTCTAAGGCCGATTTGACTCGCAAGAGCCGGCGTGTCTACATTCATTGCCATTGTAATGACTTTGGGATATTCATCGGCTGCTTCTTTGCTATGCCACGTCCATACCTAGCATGCTGCTTCCTCAACAATGTATCGACCACCCGTCTGGATAATAAGCTGGCAGCAGTCAGACCGGCCTGCGTTGACTTGCTGTTCCTGTTCTGCATTCTATTACGAGCATCTTTGATTTTTGTTGGCTCCGCCTCATAATACTGGACTTGGAAGGCATCATGCATGATGCTATCAACCCCAGTCTTGTATTCACGCGGCACGTCCGCCCTTCCTCGGTAATCTATCTCCCGCGTCAGCACGCATCAGTGCATCAACAAATACGACGTACAATGATCTCAACGCCTGCATACCTGTCATCCAACCACACACCGAGTTTGTAGATGTCGACTGCAGCCACGTCCAGTTTCTTCATGATGGCAATGGCGTCTTGGTAGTAGTGGTACTGGGCGAGAGAGCTTTGTTTGCATAGACTGTTGCGACTTTGTGCTTTTGTGATTGCTGGAATCGACTGTGAATGGAAACTGGGGTCTTGATGAGATGAGCGTGTTCAGTGACGGGCTTATTTGGGCAGCGACGAGTCGCGCTCGCGTCCAAAAATTCGAGAGTCTTACAGACACGCAAGCATATTCATCTTTTACGCGTTGCAGCGCTCGCGTGTTCAATGATTCCATGCCACTGCATAAACGGGAAATAAATGGGCTGCCTTGTTCGAGATACCAGAAAGGTGACTGGCGATGATGACGCGATAGCCTGCTCCAGCCAGTGCTTTGGAAACTTGGAACTCAATGGAGCCGCAGAAATTTGGGCCTTTATGGACACGTGATTGCATCAGTTGCAGGCGGTACGGAAAGCTAACCTCATGTACGCAATCCACTTTTGCAGGCAGCATTGCTTCTGGACTTGCTGATATGTCGAGTGCTACAGAGTATTTGCATTGCAAACCATCAATTGAGCATGTCCGACCAGAATGTGTACCATCATCAAATATAAAAAAGTACGCAACCTGTTCAACTAATCGATTGCAATGACAAACATGTGGTAATTACGAATCGTTCGACGCTACTCCAGACCGCGCCGTGCAAATAAGGTACCTTCATGGTGCTTTAGTGCATTGCCAATCTGTATCGGGACACACGCTTTTTTTGACGTTTGTTGTCACTCGCGTTCCACTGGAAGGATCTGCGACAGCAATAAAGCAGCGACACGGGAACGTTTCGTGCTTCAATAAAGCGTCTGCGTTTCACGGCCCTACCACCCGCGCACGCGAAAACGATCGATTATTGTCTCCCTCCTCGCACGTACGCAACCACATAAAACAACCAAGATCTGAGATACTACACACCTACTTCTAGATCAGTCGTCAACATCTCTTCAGTTGTCTTCTGCACGATCGCCGATCTAGTCATGATGAATTGGATATTGCTTGTGATCGCCCTCTTCGCCACGTCGGCGTATGCCCATATGGTAAGTGACATGGCCAGAGGTGCCGGGAGATAGAGCGGCCGGACACAATACTAGCGATGCTGCAATTTACCGTCGAACACTGCCTTCTCAAACTGTCTCATCACCATTGATCAATCCAAACCTCACAATTGCAATCACAACCACTACAGGCAATGTCAAATCCGCCTGCAAGAGGGTATCCTGGAAAGGTTCTACCTTATGACTATGACATAACGTCTCCGCTTACTGCATCGGGGGATGTATGTGCTGTTTTCACATCTCATTCCATTTGCACTGCCTTGCTGTAACGCCGATTGACTCGCCCTTCTCCTTCATTCAGCGAGTATATCCGTGCCAAAGCAAACCTCAAGGTGCACCTGTCGCTACCTTGACCCCTGGTTCCTCTCTCCCAGTTACCATCAGTGGTGGTGCACCTCACAATGGCGGGCACTGTCAGTTCGCTGTCTCTTATGACGGCGGCCAGAACTTTGTCGTATTGGAGACTATCGTCAGAAATTGTTTTGTACCGGCTACCTCGAATAGTAGTTATACCTATCAAGTACAATTGCCTGGTAACTTGCCAGGGTCATGTCAGTCATCAAGAATCAAGAATCAAGAAAGATTCATCCGCCTGTGGCACATCCGTTCAGTGGCATTTACATCATCTCCAAACTTAGCTCAGGCTGTCTTTGCATGGTCATGGATAAATGCTGTTGGTAACAGAGAATACTACATGAACTGCGCCGACGTTGCAATCAGCGGCGCCTCCTCAGGTACGTATGATCGGCCGCGGATGTGAGGTACAATCAAGCTCAGTTACAACAACCCCAAACTCCTCAGGTACACTGCAAGGCCCCCGTCTCTTTGTAGCACAACTGCCCGGTACACCCACAATCCCCGAATTCATGGCCGTAACTGCATACGACGGGTCTGACTACATGGCGAAACGCGACATTATCCAAGTATCACCTGCAACACCAGGAGCGGTAGTAATCGCACCGGGGGTATCAGACGGCAGTGCAGCCCCGTCGTCTGGAATTAGACCATCTCCGCTTACCGTCGCTTCTCCAACACCTGCCGTAGCCTCGTCACCATCTCCGCCGGTCGCCGCTTCCCCAGATCATTTACAGCCTAGCCCTGCAGGACCACCTCCTGTTCACGCGAAGCCCGCACGAGCATCTAGCAATAGGAATGTACAGCCTAGTCCACCGTCGAGTCCCGGTGGTAATGGACCATGCACTGTAGGGAACATGCAGTGTGCGGGGCTGTATAAGATTGCAACGTGTGTACCAGCTACTGGTGGTGGCGGACAACTGGTACTTGAACCTGTAGCGCCAGGTGTGTCTTCGTCCTGTGCATTCATTTACATGCCCCTGACCTGGCGCCACAAATATGTAGGAACTGTGTGCAAGGAAGTTGGTGGTAATGTTGAATTGACCCCTCCGTAACGGCTTGTGTCACCGTGGTTGCTCTGTACGGATGGTGTTGATCACCATTACGTTCCCATAAAACACGTCTATCCAACATCCACTAACCGAGAACGAATAAAGTAGTCCTGTAGCCTTTTTAAGCATATCTGTAAAGTTTTACCCGCCCCCTCTCCCCCGACAAGTATTTCTGGCTCATCTTTGTATGTAACTGCCATCATCGTCCTCTTATATAAACTGAAACATAGTAGAATGGTACAAAGCTGCATCACTCATTAGACTTTGTTGAGACTACTACTATATGCGATACGTACAAAAGTTATGTTACAGACACTTCTCTATTCAGTTGATGTATCCATCTGGTCACACCGGTTACCATTGCGACGAACACCAGAACCATCACTATCTGCACTGCGATCATGGTAAACCATGTTTGCATCAAAATCTTCCTCCTCTTTGACAACAAGTCCATCCAGCGTATCATCTTCAATCTTGACCTTAACGTCGTCTAACTCATCACCCGCGTTCTGATCCACAGCGACACCCAATCTCCTCAACTTGCCCTCCTTCAGTTTCACAACCCCCTCTCTAACAGCAGCATCAAGTAACGCCCTAGCTTGTACTTTCAAGTCTACATCACCAGAATCAAGTATGGCTCTTTCCAAATATTCCATGCCTAAATCAACGTCCAATGGAGCACCCAGTATGCCCATCATTAAGCATTTGGAAATCGGCAAGAGACATGCCATGTCACGTTCTGTGTCGAGTGATGAGAGATACAGGTTGTATGGAGTCAGTTCTTCGTCCTCTGCCGTGTCGTCCAGAAAGGTGGTGTCAGATAGTGGAGGCGGAAGTGGTTTAATAGGTGGCAAGGGATGTGCGGAGAGAAAGTCGGCTAGATCTTTTAGCCGCGGAGTTGATGATATTTTTGATGCTTTGAGTAAAAACTATTGTGTGCTGCCTCTGAATGTCCAGAAAACACACACGAAAGCTTCCAGTGAGCACACACAACTCGAGACTCACACGTACTTACTTGAAAAGCCCTCCTCAGATCAACATCTACACCGTCCCCAACACACAACATCTGAGCAGCTGACATCATTCCAGTAACATTCTGTTTCTCGCTAGCTAGAATGTAATATTCCAAAGCTTTAATCTTGGGATTCACGTGCATCCCTTCCTCGTCTTTTATGGGTACCTTACAATCTCGATGTAAATCTCCCAATAACACGAGGGATGAAGAATCGCCTACTGAAGCAGCTTTTTCCAAATACTCCTTTGCTTTGTCGAGTGCTGTAATGTACAGCAGTTGTATATCAGTTACATGTGCTGAAGTCAGAGGCGTGAGAGTTAAGAGTTGAGATTGAGCTAGACGTTCTTCTGTAGATGATTGTGTAGATTGTGAGGAAGTTGAAAGGCTCCTTTCCAAGGATGGTTCTTGCTGTTGATGATCAGTGGTAGACAACTGCTGATTCGTGTTTGTATGGCTTGATTTGGGGGGACGTATCTTGAGATTACTTCGTCTCACAGGTGAACGTTGGAGTCCAAGTTTCTTGGCACTCGGGGCATTACTACTTCCAGTGATAGCGGCATTTGTCGGCGGTGCCTTCGATGGTCGTATTTCCTTCTTGATAATTGGTGACGACGCATCCAGGACTTGATTATAATGATACTTGGCTAATGCAATAGTCGCATCTGAATCGCCCAAGACCACGGCCGCATATTCTAATAGCTCTTCGGCCTTTCTAGGATTTGGCTGTATGATGTTGTTATACCCATGCAAGAGGATTGTGGCGGCTCTATGTGTTGACTGTATATCCCCCATTTTGGCTGCACGCAGGAGAAGTTTTAGGCCAGCGATGGGACCATATTTTCTGTTTAACGGCGATGACGATAAAGATGCCTTGTAAATAGTAATTATACTATCCGCATATTCTTCGTCCTCCCCTTCTTCGTCGTCTCCATCGTCCGAATCACTGTCATCCTGGTCTTCGTCTGAGGCTGTACTTTTCGAGCTCCTGATATTACTACCGTTGATGATACTAGACGGTATATCATCCAGCTGCCAGTGCCACGAGGCTAGTCTCTTAATGCTTTCTAGCTCGTTGGAGGTATCCACGATTTGAGTCAATAGTCGAATGGCTTTCAATGGATTGCACCTCGTTCCCTACATGGACAAGAATATAATCATCAGCAAGAAGTAAATGAGGCGTGATGTACCTCCCCAGTCCAATAGCAGTTCGCAAGGGCTTTGATTGCTCCAAGATGTTTCTGTCGGGATGATTCCTTGTAATACTATGCAGGGAATGAGGATGTAAGCTGCTTGATCATAAACCATGAACTCAGATCAGCGGCGAACTGTCGGGCGTACTTGCCTTGAATGCCAGGTCCTTGTTCAATTTGGTTACATTCAATTCATTGTTGCCATAGAAAAAGCAATCGCCTATGAAGTGCTGTAGTGCTGGATGTCTAGTTTCATCTGCTTTGGATATTGCATCTTCAAACGTAAATGGCAGTGCATCTGATTTTTGCATTATTTGTTGTTTCGTATCATCAATCTAATCAAGATCTTATTGATGTTTGGTCATCGGGTGCGGATGGGTGCCTAGTCAAGCCAACTAGCGAGCATAGGGAGCAAGCCGTCACGAATTCAGATATGAACATACACGACGGGATCACTGTGAACGTTCAAATCATCCTGATCGGTCCGAATAATGTCTGACGTCCAATTGCCAGCAAGGCAGTCAACATCATGTAACCCAAGTAATCAGGTTGGAGCGAAGGATGTGGTTAACGGGAATGTGTAGAGTGTCTTTGCACTGCTGACAATGGCTCAAACAAATGATAGGCAATGAGAGTTATGGCGTCGAAATTATTGAAAGCTAGTCTCCACATCTGGGAATCTGAGCTGCCAGCCCACAACACCCAATACCTGGACAGTAGGCATGGTAGGAAAGTAGCACCTCTGAAGAAACTTCTGGTACCGCTACACTTACACAAAGCAATGCAAGCTGACGCACGCCAGTTCGACCTGTTGACGAATAGTGGCTTGAAGAAACGCGACGACTCTAGTAGTGACGATGATGACCAAGCCGATGACACTGAATTTGATGAGAGCTTTGATGAAAGCAACGAGTAGATTGGGATAGATCCCAATTAAATTTAGGCATAATTGTAATTTTGCATAACCTGTACATAAATGTCAGCACGCGTAATTTTGGAATGTTACTGTAACGAATCTACGCGAGATTGTTACGTAATACGCCTACCGCGAGAGCATTGTTGTGCAACCTGTGAGGGTTTCTGTTGTACAAAACATCGACACACAGC
>QEAN01000367.1:754-21316 GCA_006535955.1 Synchytrium endobioticum | reverse complement strand
ATGTATCGCCACCACGCCGCATTTACCTGCGTTAACATTCATTCCCCAAGAGCTAGTCCATTCTGTCGCTTTTGCCTGTTGCTTTTGGAGTTCTTGGGTTGATTCTGCCAGTATTACTATGTCATCCGCGAATTTTAGGCAAGAAATTTTGTCTAACTCTGCCAACCCGGGCACCGTTACTACCTCGTCAATGCTCGCCTCAAAGTCAATAATGAAAATATCGATGAGACTTGTCGAGAGGGGATCCCCCTGTCCTACTCCTTGTCACAAACTGACATTCGTGTCAAAATCATCTTGACACGTCGTGTCTTCACATGATGTGCTGAGAGCTATAAAAGGGGCAAGGGTTTGAAGTCAACACCTCAGATTTGAAAACTCTTGCTAATGTCTTAATACTTACTAATATCATCAATCAAAAGGTAGTAGTAGATATATAAATCGCCTTGTATTGATGTCCACTAATGTTAAGGACTCTTGCTAATGTATTAATACTTACTAATATCATCAAAAGTCTTGTGACACTCCTTGCTCAATCTTCACTTCTTTTGAGAGTTGATCACCGACCTTCGCACGCAATGTTGCAGAGTTATAAAGACTTTCAATTACCCCAAGGCATTTTCTTCTTACTCCCACCGCGCTTAGCTTAGCAAATAGTGCTCCGTGTGGAACGGTATCATAGGCTTTTTGGAAATCAACGAATGGTGCATATTGTTCATTCATGCATTGGATTTGTTTTTAGATTGCATGGATGACAGGCTTCCGCAAAATTCGAAGAAAATGGAATTGTCCGAAGGGTTTGAACCCAACACTAGTTAGGGGTTACTTTCACTCAAAGTTCAACACATGTTGGTTTGCCCACAGCTCTTCTTCTTTCGCCCACGTCCCATAGGACAACTATGGCTTGTGCTACGCACTCTTCTCTGGATCTTCTCCGGAATGCATCAGGACCACCTGATGCTGTCTAGTATCGTTGACTTACCGGGGGTGACTTGGGTCAAAGGATGAGTTTGAGGTGCAATGTTTCTCGCAAGCCTTCGAACGATTGTAACAGAAATGACTTTTGATAGTATTGTTCTTATATGCTTACATTCAGCAAGATTCCATATGCTACAACAATATGACTATGTATACCTTTTGATAGTAATGTTATTATATGCTTATATTCAGCAAGAATCAGCGATTCTGCGGGGTAATTTAGCTAACACTTGCCCTTTTATAACCGCCTGCCAAACAAGTGGAAGTGCCAACATAGTGTTGACACGAATGTTAAAATGTGACACGCATTGTCTATCCTGATCATGCGGATTTTGTTGTCACGGAACTCCTGAATTTGAATAGGATTACCAAGATGTTATAACTTTCGTTTCTCGACTTCAGTAGAGCAATTCCTGATTTTCTACTGCAATTGTCGATCATCACTAGAACATACTTCAATCCCATGGAGTTGGGGTTCAGTGGTACAATTGTATCAATATCGATGCGCTCCAGGACATCGTATTCCACGTCTCCTGTTTCGAAGAACGATTTTCTGGTGAATTTGCCGACTACACAAGGTATACAAGTGTCTTGCTGAATACTCTCTTCGAGGTAGTTTGCCAACTGTTTGCTTTCATTCATATACAAAATTATATTCGATGTACAATATACCTCGCTACTAAAGACATTCAATGTCAGTTTAATCCATCAAGGTCTGGCGTGTCCGTATAGCACCCATTGCCCGTTCGACTAGATCTGTGATCTTATGTATTTCATCTTGGGTAATGGTCTTGCCATGGTGAACCTGAATCTCCGAATACCACATTCCTAGAGCAATGTTGTAAGTTCAAATAGTACCAAGCCGCTGTGAAAAATGGCATAGTATTGACTCTGCATTCTGAGTGTGAAACAGAATCTTGGTGTACCAAGCCCCCGCCTTCCCTTGCTCCCGCAATAAGGACTCACCTAGTAATGTAGCCAGATTTCTGTAATGAAAATTCCCAATGCGCTCAGGATGTTGGATTTCGATATGCGCTGAATTAAGCGGGGAATATGTAATGTAAACCTGACTGCTACCATGTGCAGCAATGGTAACGTCGTATTGGCTCCATGTCTGAATTTGCTGAATCATGTCCATGCCAGCAAAGTCAATCAAATCGACCGTGGCATTCTTAGCAAACATTGTTTGTAAATTTGTCGCCAAATCCTTGTCATTCTCAATCTTGCGATGGATGGTACGATTGTTGTAGTCCCGACGTGAAACAACCAGAATGCGGAGTTTTGGAAGGCCATCTTTCATCGTGCTGTGATTATTATTACGGCTAATGTTGGGAAGGCCAAGGGATTTTAGCATAAAGTTTCGAAAGGCCTACCAAAATATGCACGTGTCAGCGCCGAACAGAACGACAGGGGGAGCAGTCATGTTATCACTCTAACGTCGGGCGAAATCAAATACGTACCTGGAACAAATGATGGCGACATGGAGACTTGTCACCGACAGTATGACTATATGGCGAGTAACCGCCTCTGGGACCCCAAATAGCGCGCTTGACGCAAAGCCTCGTTGCGTTAGGATGAGCCATTTTGAGGCCATAGAGATTCATGGCGCCCGTCGAGGTATTCAGACTGGAATTACTATTTTGACTAAAGACCTGATTCCATATAGGGATCGCTGGGCCATCTGGTCGTCGGTCGTCAAGGAAGATAACTTGGGTGGACTCTCTGTGTAGGTTAATTACGGCATAAGCAAGCCATGACATGATCAGATCTTCGTGTATGTGAAATCTATACAATGAAGAGATTGTCGTGAGGCAAGATGATTAGGTTACCGGCGACTTGAAGCGTACACATTGGTAGTATCCCACCGTTGAAGCAGATATAATGTATCCAGTTGTACATCACACTTCTTGCTACTAGAATGGTTGGTTGGGTTAGTTGATTTTCAGCAAAAGCAACAGCATCAGCACTTGGCAGGGTGGAAATGAGAGCACCTTGACCTGTCGGCAGCAAAGACAGGAGACAACCATTCCTTGTCGAATTTGGTGGTGGTCATGGCACAGTCAGCAGTGACACTCCCGTTGTGGGCGGCTATGGGCGCTGGCCATGAGAAGTGTGGGGTGTCCACTTTGGGGAGGTGGATCAAGCCCGCGTTGAGCACTAGGTTCGTGCCCTCGCAGATGTGTTGAGGGAATGTGTTCAGGACGAACTCTCGACACACGAGACTGGACGAGACGCCATGGCAGATTGTCTGGTCGGACATGCGCCATGAGTTCAGTATGTTCCCATAGCAGACATCGTCTTTATCTGGTTGGATGTCTGCGGCTGCATCGATGGGGGTAGTGGCTTGTGGTTGTGGTTGATGCTGATGTTGCTGCTGCTTCGGGGGCCGTCGACGCGTTGTGGTGGACTGATCTACCACTGGGGCCCAGCTGACTCTCGTTGATAGATGCGTGGTGGTACTATCTTTTGATGCCGCGCCATGGTAGGTTCCACGGGGTCGGTTGTTGTTCTGGATGGAGAACGCAGCATTTTCGTCTTCAGTTGCTGCAAGAGTGTGGTGTAATGTCCAGAACAGGACCGGGAGAGTCAATACGAGGAGCAATGGTACCTGAATGGACCTCTTCACTTTCATCTTGGAAAGTGTGGCGGTGACAGTGACAGTGACAGTGGCAGCATTTTTTTGACCATCGTGCTGTTAGCAACCAAACAACATCATGGAACTTGCATCATAGAAATGATTCCACTTACGTAGGCCACTTTTTCGCGGCTTCTCACACCGCTTAGCGAGTCTTTCGACTCTTGCTCGGCCCACCCCGGGATGTACCACCTTCATCAGCCCTCCGCTTCATGGGGCTGTTCTTGTCTTTGGAAGGCGGCTTTAGGTAGGCTGGCCGTTCATCATGTTCCAGGTACCCCCTGACAATATTGTCAGCTGCCATCACATCTCTGTGATACCACTTGTTGCAGCGACGGCAATACAAGCGGCGCATAGCTGGCATCTCCGCAAACTCCTGACAACACGGGCACTTTTTGGATGTATAATACTCTTTGACCCCCACAATGGTATATCGAAGAGGCCGGAGCTTGCGGATAAGGTACCTGGTAAACATGACATGGCGCGACTTGGCCGAACTAAAGTCACTCATTCCTATGGCAACTATCACCTTCTTGTTACCCGATAGCTTGTAGCCAATGGACTCGTCCACCATGTTTACGATGCCCTCCAGCACCCTAGCTAGCTCGCCACGTTTTGCTTTATCAGCATCCCACTGCTTCCTCTTGTACTTCGTGGAGCTATAATAAGTACGCGCAATGTCATATGATGTGACAAAGCGTTCGAGGAACCCAGCCCAAGTCTCCTGGTCGGACTTGGTGAACTCCCTTTCAGCTGCAAAGATTTCTTCCGGTTTGTTGGCCTCCAGCCAATCTCTGTACCGCCGTTCGGGTGGTCCATTTGGTGATGACGGCTAGATTTTGCCTTTGGCTTGGGTGGTTGGGGTCGAAGGCTACAGCGCCTGCAGTGCAGGTCGCCCCGGGGTCCACGCTTTTTCGTGCGTCGATCGTAAGGTCTTGTTGTGGAAGATGTTGGAGAGGTTGATAGCATCTTCCACCTTACGATCGGACCGAGCAAGTCTTGCCTTGCACTCCGTGTTCGAGTAGAAAGTCCTTCATTCGCTGGCTGGTGAATTCTGGTGCGTTATCGAGTTGAACATATGTGATCGTATGCGCATATTGAGTAGCTAATAGCGGTACGAGGTTATTCAGCATGACGGCTGCATCATTTCTCCTTTTCAAGGGAAACCCCCATCAATAATGACTGCCGATATCAAGCACACCGAAATAATGTGCACTGCCATCGTGCGATTTGGTACGGAAAGGACCGATAACATCAACAGCAAGTACTTCCAAAACCGATGGCTCTAGTGAATTAAAGGTAGGATACGGATCTTGGTTCATCTTCCCAATAACACATGATTCACATCTCACACTAGTGAGAACATCTGCGTTGATGTCTGGCATGGTGGACCTGAGACTAGGTACAGACGGATGTCCTAACCGTTTATGCCAGAAGAAAGCGTCATCGTTGGCCGTTGCCGCAGCAGCGACATGTGGTGCCTCGAACATTACAGGTTAAATGCTGTTGGCCCGTTTGACTTCCAAGTGTTCAGTGGCACCAATGATACATTTATCACCTTTATCAGAGTTCACAACTCTATATCCATCATCATACAGTTGTCCTTCGCTAATGAGGTTTCGGGTTATGCCTGGTACCAGCAACACGTTGTTCAAGATGAGATGAGATTTACCAGACCTTCCACTCAATCGGCCCATCTGGCGGAATTAAGCTGGAGCTACCGTTGCCAGATACTTTTGTGTTACTACTTTTAGGTCGGTCAATTGATTCACATCCCCTGTCATATGATTGGTTGCAACCAGGTAGTGGAGTGACATTGTGCTTCATTTCTTCGATTACACTTGAAACAGCTATACTATCCATCCCCTCCCGGACCCCTATAGTCCATCGTACTGTTAGCAACCAAACAGCATCCATGGGAATGATTCCACTTACGTAGGTCACTTTTTCGCGAGTTTTCACACCTCTTAGCGAGTCTTTCGACCCTTGCTCGGCCCAGCCGGGATATACCCCCTTTATCCGCCTTCCGCTTCATGGGAGTGTTCTTGTCCTTGGAAGGCGGTTTCAGGTAGTTTGGCCTTTCGTCATGTTTTAGGTACCCCCTGACAATATTGACCACATTGTCAGTTGCCATGATGCCTCTGTGATACCACTTGTTGCAGCAACGGCAATACAAGCGATCCATCAGATATATGCTTCTCGAGTCTGGCGGATACTGCTGCTGGCGACTCTCCTTCTGTCGCCACTGGTAATGGAACATTCTCAGTATCCAGAAAGTTGCTCAGGCGTTCTTGCGAGTATACTAGCATTGTGATGGACTGCTTCCATGTAACGAATGTTGGTCAATTTGGATTATTTGGATCGAATTTTTTAATCCTTATGGTGTCGGGTGTTGACATGCTCGAGACGGTGGAGTTTTGGTAAACCAGGATTTTGAAAAGTTTGTAAACCTTTTTAATATGATTGAGAAATTGGCCAAGTAGTATGTGGGCTCATAACCTGTAGGGATCAGTGGGTCAGTCTTGTCAGTCAATTAACACAAGATTGAGTAAATGTGTGAATTGCGGTTTATTCACCTGTAGGGATCAATGAGTCAGTTTAGCTGATTGCCTACAGTTAATATATATAATAGTTAGGTTTACAAAGTAACAGATCTCCTACCTTCTCAGTCAATTAACACAAGATTGAGTAAATGTGTGAAGTACTGAGAAGACTGACTTGTGAGAGCCCCACAGCCCCGCATACTTATGTCGGCACGCCACATCCGTGTTGGTTCATATATTTTGTGACACATCTTTTGTACACAGACACGAGAGCGGAATACACATCCATCGCATCGCGAGCACATCTATCAGTTACCTCTGCGCCAATCATCCTAATAACTACTCCAACAGCCATTACATGACTCACTGATCGGTACACAAACACGACGGAAGAAACAAGCAAGCAAGTGCACCCAAGTGTGAGCATAATGACGTTTCATGTGGCCGAGTGATGTAGACTGTGAGACCTATGGCCTCGTGACCCGCGGCGACGACGGCACAAACGTTGACAGCTGCAACGCCCATCCGTATATGAACACCCCTGCATACCTCAGTAGCACTGCTTAGTAGTAAATTCATGGTACGAACCCACTACACTCGTGCTGCGCAGCCACATCATCCTCATCATGCATTCACCAATAGATATCATAAACCAGTCTGCGCATGCCGCCACCATGGACCATCGTCCTGACTCCGTGTCAGTTTTGGCAGAGTTTTTCCGTCGTATTTACACATTGCCAGTCTCCCTCATTCAGCACTGACTGACTTGCATCCAATCTCATTCCTAGTGCAACTTGCCAAACTCATACTTTGCGATCGCCGTATGCAGCCATCAGTAATGATCATGTCACGCAAGATAAAGTCATGCGAGTGAGGGAAATCACAGACCAGGACCCAATACCGCCCCTCGTGGTAGATGAAAGCAGGTGGGAGTGCAATTACTGCGGAAGGTATGTCCTGACCAACCAGTCTCTGATCTACTTCTTGACCTCGCGCTGCTTCCCCTACCTAGTAAAACCACCACGCTAAAGCGACAGGGTCCACAAGAGTACCAGCAGCTGTGCAATCCATGTGCGTCAAAATGGAGTAGGTAAGGTCTACCCCGTATTCCCCTTTTCCTACTCAATATATATGCCATTGTACACGTAGAGGCAAGATACTCCCCCAGTATCCAAAGGCACTGTATCCTCCGAAGAGATCGCCATACCGTGGCAGACGGCAAAGACCACCATCAACCTATCAAGCCTATCAATCTCCCGCACATACTCCTGATAACAGTAGCAGTGCTTGTCTGGTAGAACATGCTGGAAGCTCCCACCTCATTGAGTCGCAACAGCGTAAGAGCATCGTGTGAGTTCACTGTATGGGCGTGAATTAAACTCGTAAAGTACTAAACAACAACTTGTAGGTCGCCTGCCCCTGTCGATGACGTGGATGCCCGTAGAATCTACTTGGCAGAGAAGCTCAAATTGGCACAAGAAGCGCAGATTATGGATATATATCAAGCACTGTACAAGAGCGTGGATCCTGAGATTCGGCATCGTATTGATACAGGTCAAGACGCTGAAATCCATATCCAGACATTGGGCGAATCTGTGTGGACCGCATTGTTCTCAATATTCGAAACTACGGTGTAGAGACATACCAGGCCGCTGCGGAAACATGGCCGTCTCCAACCCACCAAACCAGAGGACATCGACTGCTTTTGACGCATCTGCTGATAATGTCTTTGCATAGTATACTGTCTGTTCTCGCGACGTGTAGGCGTTTAAATGACCACCCATATTTTCAATTTGGGTTTCTAGTTGCTGCTGTGTCCTTGATTTAGTGCCCTATGGCGGGTTATTCTATCGTTACTGCCGTATGTCCTGATACAAACTTGGTTCACGTCACCGAATCGGTACTAGGTCAATCTGGACAGCACACGTCATTGTACACTCACCTTGAACGCCATGTGCTCGAGAAAATGAGCAGTACCATTAGTCTTATCGGTTTCTGATCTGGAACCAGCATCAATCCAAACGCCGACAGTAGCAGTTTGGTAGTTTGGATTTGATTCAGTGGTAATCATGAAACCATTGGATAGTTTAGTTACTTCGGTCTCGGGTACATTTCGTAGTGATTCAGGATACGTGTAGGATAAAGTGGAGGTAGATGGATTTGGAGCAATTTGTGCAGCTGATGCTATTGTTCATGTGGGGTTGGATGGTGGAGCAGCACTTCGAAGCTATGGGGTAGAATGAATGGTCAGTTTTTGATGATGAACAAGGCGAGACGGTTGAGGTGGTGTCGGGGCTTGCATGGATGGTATGCTTTCATGTGTTGATAAGGGTTGTCGTCAGAATCCGCCGATGCGGGATTCTTGCCTTTGAGATATCTTGCCTTTTCTGGAGCAAAATTTGGGTAGAACATATCCTGTCATCTACTTATACCCCTAGTATTTCATACATGGCTTTTTATTAATCACTTATTATAGAACTGGTGACTCTTTCATCATATTTGTACACGTTTTTATCTGGTTCAAGTGTCTGGGTAATATTAATTTCCTGTACTTGTATTTCCCAATGGTGTCACTCACTCACTCGACTTGCGTCCTTGGTCGACCATGGTTTAGTTGGTGGACTACAGGGGTCAAGTACAGAAACAGTATATCGTATTATGCCAAAAATGGGGTTGACCGCGATACACCGACATAAATAACAATGCGACGAATCCGATTCCAAACATTCCAGGACTCACACTAGCAATCACGCAGCGAGAGGCGTTCCATCTGGCCTCTATGCAATGCGAATATATTGATGACCTTCATCGTTTTTGCACGGTTGCTGATGTTGAGATGCGCAATGGCTTTATCGTACCAAAAGAGCCGAGGCAGCGCGTAACCCATGGTCCCTACATGGCAAGGGTGCGTTATCCATTCGGTGCATGCGGCGTACTTTGTACCGTCGACTGGTAAGTTGCAACACCCATCACCAAAACATAGCACAGCACAGCATAGGCCGATCCACCACGTCACCCACAGTACGATCTAGACCGGATATCCAGCGTCAGGCATGAACACATCACACTCGCCCAACAAGAGACTCGGCGGTACGTCCAAATCCGAAACCCAGTCAGTCACCAAACGGTAAGCAAGTGATCCATGGTGATCGCCAAACTGTGCGGATTACATACGATGGTCATCGGGCGACAAGGCTGGTGTGTCCTGCGCCCATGGATCATGAGCATTTATGCATCCCCCTGCCTTGTCCGCCGCCTGGCCAAGCAGGCCTGCCTACATCAATCTGACCATATCCACGCCATGCAATCCCAGATTACAAAGCGAATTAATGCAACTCATGGCAAGCCTCTCGTCACCCACGTCACTGATCGCCCACCCATCTCAACACCCCCGGCTTTTCAATAGACATCAAGTCCGCCTGGCATATCCGCATTCCCAAACTCGGACTCGCTCCTCACGTGGACGGCCACCGTCGAAGGGCCAAAGACAAGTGTATGGGCCAGCACCGCCCATCGATCGTGGCCAGATAATAACCTCGTCAAAGCTAGGCGTATGAGAATCTGTCGTACAAGCTATCAATGAAGTTCCCCCACAACTATCCATACGCGCCGCCCATGGTAAAATTCGAAACGCCAATGTACCACCCGAATGTCGACATGTCTGGAAACATCTGTCTGGACATTCTAAAGGTGCCTGCCTGCCTGCCCCCCCCCCCCACCTGCGAGGTGAATCAGGCAACGCTAACCTCATGTGCACACGTTCAACAGGAGCAGTGGTCGGCCATATACAATGTTCAGACAGTCTTGATATCCATTCAGTCTTTGTTTGCCGAACCAAACAACGATTCTCCTCTGAATTCGCAGGCTGCTACCCAGTGGAAGGATCAGGTGGAATTTAAGAAGCACGTACTCCTCCACTATAACAAGAGTAGATAATAGGGAGCTTGTAAATCATGGTTACTGCTATTTCCGTCGCCTTGTACAGCAGGTTACATTTATAAATACCTTCACCTCACTTGCACTACAGCAATTTAATAGACAATGAGAACTTGTACAGATAAAAGGAATAGCGAGCGCACTCTATGTTTACTATCGCGCAAGTTGTTAGCTCTATATCTATTATCAGGAAACGTACTAGCGCCATGGCGGTTATTACTGGTATGGGGACGCAAATACAAGTTGTAACGAATACTATTGGAACTGACACACCGTCAATTATGAAATCGCGTGGTTCCATACTAGTGATTAGCAACATCCCACTCTACCAGGGTCGATGATGGCAAATGATACGCATCACAAGCTGCACGAATTCGCTCATCTGTATAAATAACCCTAAACATTTCCTCAGTATTGAACGGCTGCGCCAAGACTTGCTTGGAAAAGTACGCAGCACACGATATAAAGCCACGCTCATATTTCGATACAGTTGGCAAGTATGGGTCGGTAGTGTCTGTTTCATGAGGTGCTTGAAGTCGCAAGAACTGCCGCCAGTATAGAGATGATGACGTGGTTTTCAACTCGAGGAATCGAGTGGCAGCTCGTGCATTGATGGACTGCTCGGAAGTCCCCTTTTTCATTCTATCCAGCTGCTCCAGCACTATACGATGGTTTGAATGATGACGTCAATCAGGTCACACGATCCCCACAAATGGAGCAGATCTATTTGAAACAAACAGACCCTGTTTGTGAGAACACACCTTCCTTGGCAATCACCACAAAGCATGTACCACGCGAAAGCCACTTCTTGACCATCCATAAATGATCAACCAACACTCCTGCGTCCACGATGACAACTGGTCGAGCAGACTTTTTGGCTTCTTCAATTTGCTGATTCTGGAATTGTTTACCTAGAGCCTCTGACTGCTGTGTTCGCATTCGCTGTTTGGTTTCATCATCCATGACGAGGAATCCATCCTTGGCATCGTATTTGAGCATCTCAAAGCGCTAGGTTCGGTGGTGTCATTTAATAATCACCGATTGATTCAAACGGGTTGTATCTGCCTACTTCATCATGGGCCAAACGCCTAGTTAGCAGATGAAGTCGTCCAAGTCTTTGAATGGTCATCTTGATACTGACTCGGTTCGCACCTCGTTTTATTTGGATGGGGTGAACAGAGGGTCTCCACCAAGACAACCAGAAACACCGCGACGCTCACTCTTTTCCTCGAGATTGTGCAGATACTGTTTGAACACATCCCGATTCACCCGACGATAGTATTCACTCATACCAACAAAGCCCAGCAGGTCGGCATCTTCAGGAAGCAGGAACACTTCCTCGTCTCCTCTGTCCAGGGTGTTTTGATCGTCATCTTCCAGCAACACAGACCGTGCTGCATTCATTACGTTCGCAACTGGATAACAAAACGCCAATAGTATTTCCGTGAACCTATCAGCTCCAAACCCTTCAACTTGCGGCCCATACCGTTGAATGAGATGCAAGTGGCCTGGATGATGACCTAAATAGACTGCAGCTAATGATACTGACTCGAGTAAACACAGCGATTTCTGTCTAGTACCATCAAGGCTAGCTTTTATAATGAATTCCTGGAGTGGTTGACATTCGGCGGTATCCGCACCGTCGGTGATACAGGTAAGGCAGTATGACATGATACCAATGATGACCGAGACTATCACTACTTGAAGGGATCTAATTCTGCTCTTGATTGCCGTCTTGTCTGATGAATCGAGGTGAATCCAGTTACAGAAAGCGGAGAATTCGGTCAAGGCAGAAACACATACCGGTGGAGGCGAATTGATTGTCTAATTCGTGCATAGCAACCATCAGCAAAACGAGAACCTTGGTCGCTCTTGTATAATCCATTGCGTCGATGGCACTTTCCACATACTCTACTGTATTGGCATGTTCTAGTACCCTAAGTCGTGCGTTTAAGATTCGTTTGTGGAGTTGAGCCACCCATCTTGCACCCACGAGCTTACAAATTTGGAGTCCGCTCTGAAACGACGACATACGCCAGCTTGTAAAAGGAAATGATACTAGAAAGACTTCCGATTGTGGGACCCGATTGTAATACTCTATTTATCGTGGCAGCCAAGTTCTCTCTTGCTATTGCAAAGGGGTGGGAAGTAGTCCATGCAAGCGAAAACCAGTAGATTGAGTCTAGATGCTCTTGCTTTGACAAGGATATGATTGCCAGCTGAGAGTAGGGTTTCCCGTACGATGGTGACAGTGTTATGCATTTACGATAGAAGGAGTTTGCTCTATCGATATTGTCCTGGTATCTCGCTAAGAATTGGTGCGGATAGATATATAATGGTTAGTCCTACGCGCTAGTAGTCTTGTAACAAGGTCATGAACCTACCCAAGTCGCCTAGATATATCCAGCAACGATTTATACACGCAAAAGCCAATGAACGCCATCTCACTGAATGCGGAGTGGCTGTGACTTGTTGATCATGGTTCGGATTTATATCAGAATTACGATGAAATTCTTCTAAGTTCCGCATATATGGCCGGATTGAGTATTGTCGAGTGATGCCGGCTTGTATGCAGAGGGTGATATGCGCTTACCAATTGCCAGCTCGATAAGGTCCAAGTCACCTCTTGCTTCCAGTTCGATAATGAGGGAGGTAAAAAACGCAGTGGCAGACAGTAGCAAGGAGGCTAGTTGTGTTTGCGGTGCTTTTTTCGGTGATGCCTATCATGGCATGAACTATGAGATGGCACAAAGTTTCACCAGTCCCATCCCAACATGCTTGGACAAGTACCGGATACCGTGATAAGGAAGGATGCTTACTCTCAGCTGCGATCTGCACGCTTCGATGTGTTTGTAGTACACGAGGGACCATAGTCTTTCATCAATGTTTCGCTCGGTAGCCTTGACGAGATCGTTTAGAAGCAATTCTTCATAGAAGTGGAGCAATAGTAGTCTGGCAGCATTGATTTTGTCCGTATCAGTTGATGACCTGACAGTCTGCTCTAGATGGCCCACATTACTAGTGCATTTGAAAAGGAGTGTCAGGATAGATTGGAAAATGACCGAGATGCAAGTAAAAAAAAGAAGACTTTACTATACCTCCAATTAGACATGAAAGCATTGCCCCCTGTCGACACTACTGACCAAATAACTGCAGAATCCTGTATGGATCTTTGTTAATCGCCTCTCTTTAAGGTACAGCAGAGAATGGTCAGTGCTGCAACGCCGGAATCCGATCAGATGTTGGGACGATGAGAGAACAACCAGACATGAATCCTACGAAGAATATGCAGGAGCAGTTCTAGCATCATGTGTCGCTCGTGCTCAGATTTTCTGCCACGAAGTTGCACCACGCTGGTGGGCCACGTCATCGGGCCGATCGCCCCGTAACTTGCCCTTGACTTTCCCACGGATCCAACTCGTTCCTCGTTGGTCACCCGCATAGATAGGCACAGGACGACTGGGCGCCAACTTGTCAGCCAACAGTCAAGAGCTCAGCATCATCCCAACTGCATCTGCATCTGCAACAGATATAACAGATACTGCAAACACAATCTAGGCTGCAAGCAGACACTACCACGATGATCAAGTCCGTCCTCTGCACACTTCTCGTAGCAGTTGGGACTAGTGCAATCACACAAGATCCATTCGTCATCTTACCGTCCCATGGCAATGATTTGGCCATCAAGCGCAACCACGAAAATCAAACTATGCAAGCATGGACCGTATTGACCGACTCTGTCGCATTCCCTCAATACGCTGTCAGAGTAAGAGAACGGAAAGGTGAACTATGTGATGATGTCAAACAAGTACGTATGTCCACTGGGCAGCTGGCATAGCGACATGTTTCGTGCTGACAATTGATTACATGTCCATCATAGTACTACGGATACCTCGATGTAGCCGAGGATGGGGGAAAGCACTTGTTCTTCTGGTGCGTCGCCCTCGCTGATCGATCGTCGATTCCGCAGATGGATATGCCAAGATTCATATGATGCTCACTCGGCTCGTATCACATGCTCTTAGGTTTTTCGAGTCTAGATCTACTCCAAAGAAGGATCCTCTTGTGTAAGAATAATTGGTTTCGACTAGGCAATTCCTACCGTCCCTTGATGCTCCTTACAACTTCTAGTCTATGGCTTAATGGAGGTCCTGGATGTTCCTCACTGACTGGTCTCTTTATGGAGTTGGGTCCTTGTCGTGTCAATGAGGGCGGTAATGGGACAAGCAAAAATGAATACTCCTGGAACAGAAAGACAAATATGATCTTCCTCGATCAACCAGTCAACACCGGATATTCTTATGTCAGTATCGCCCGACCAGCCTCGCTTTATATTTCACAAGCTGACGGGTCACCCTTACCGCATAGACCGATGAAGGTGCTGACGAACCAAATAACTCCCTCGCTGCCGCAATTGATGTGTTCGCCTTCTTCCGCAAGTCTCGTGGCGGCTGGCCATTTCTGGTAACATTATTCCTCACTCATCTAGTATTCCCTAGAACTGTTTTTGAAAAAGTACTCGCAGTTTGCAAAGTTGGATTTCCACATTTTTGGAGAATCATACGGAGGACATTATATTCCTGCCATTGCTCAAGTCATCAATGAAAGGAATCCATTTGCAGACATTCCTATCAACCTCAAAACTTTGGGCATTGGTAATGGATTGACTGATCCATTGGTCCAGTACAAGTACTACGCGGATATGGCTTGTGACGACAAATATGGACCAGTTCTCTCTGATGAAGAATGTAACTCTGTAAGTCAACTAGGCCTTGTTCCGCGCCGTCGTTTTCCCTATCGTCATCTTCCTGTAGATGAGAACCAAATATGGAACTTGCGCTACACTGATCAAGTCATGTTACCAATTCCAAAATGCATTCTTCTGCGCGTAGGTTGACATCGTCATGACCCTTCAGCATTAGCCACTTACGGCTATCACAATATAGTCCCGCTGCTCTGTATTGTAATCAAGCAATGTTCAGTGCCTTTCAACAAAGTGGAAAAAATGTATATGATGTCCGTATGGATTGCAATGCCTTTGAGTGGTAAGTTATTGTGAAACTCGGACAGCGCTATGAAAACGATTTGACATCCTCATTTCAATTAGCTATCCAATCTTGAAGGATATTGAGGTGTCCTTTCTGACTACGTTAATCAGTCACTGTTGTAAGTTCTGACTATGACTATCCTTCGACAAACAGTCTTTTTGCAACCGTGAGGACATTCAAGACATGCTCGGTGTTCCAAACCGTAAATACGTTGGTTGCAACCAAAATGTCAATCTCCGATTCTTGACGGCGGGAGACTGGGTACGTCAGTGCTTTTAAAGACATTACGAAGCATGTACTTATTCAAGGCACGGTTAGATGCGACCGTACCATCGTGCTTTGCCACCATTGTTGGAAAAAGGAATCAAAGTCTTGGTATACGCTGGAGATGTGAGTATGGGAGTAGAGGATGTATGAAGTACATAAACATGTCCTCACTCGCTTGACTATATAGGCTGACTACATTTGTAACTGGATTGGTAACAAAGCTTGGTTGATGGAGCTTGAATGGAGTGGGCAATCTGACTTCCAAAATGCTGCTGACTTGCCTTTCGCCTCTGGCTTGACAAAGAAGGAGATTGGGGAATACAGAACCTTTGGTGGACTCACCTGGTTGAAACTCTATGAGGCTGGACATCTAGTTCCTTATGATCAACCTAGTGCTTCTTGGGAGTTCTTTGAAGCCTGGTAAGATTTGTGGTCGGGTTTGTTTCGGAGAAGCGCTTGAGTAATCGTTTTCCCTCATTTCAGGATCGATGCTGCCACTGAGTAATTGGGCCCTCTTTTAATGCATTGAAAGTAGTGCTGCGTTTGTTTTGGTGTTGATCAGTCTTACCCCAATGAAAAGTGAATGTGCTGTAGTGAATGAACAATGGACGCCACATTGTTATTGTCACCACAATAGCATTGACGAGTGACATGATTTGAACTAGGGGAAACTTGACGCTACCTCGCAGGGTTCTGGATGTCTGTAGTGTAAAAATACGATGTCAAACACCGTCCGGGCATAGACGGCTTTTCCGAGCTATCCATATCATAATTAGACTGCTAACGCCATGTGCGTTCTGTGCTGATACGCGTTCAGGAGCTCCCGGTGGCGCTACAATAAACATTCCCTACACACGTTGACGTGTGCGTTCGCGTTCTTTCCTCCCACCGACACTCGTTCTTCGAATTCATCCATCCAACAACCAAAACAACCAGATTACCTGCTGGTGGGACAGCGAGTGACTCGCTCACAGCCAACAGACACAGCCAAGATTGTATTTCTGAAGGTATGAATTGATTTGACTTCTGCTTTGGATGTTTTGATGTCGAACGACAAGTCCGTGTGGATTGGGACTGATCGAGGTGCTCATGGAGCGCTCCATGAAGCATGAAATCTGTTGCCTGACTTCTGATGGCTATGTCGTGGAGTACCGGTCCTTCAATATGTGAAATGTTTTCAGACAAAAGAGTGACCAGCCTCTAATCCATCAACAGAAACCATCTAGTTTGTCCAGGATTGCTTGGATATGTACCAGGTGCGTTTGGATACAGTGTCTGTGAGCTTTGAATCATTTGTTGGCTTAAACGTGGAGTTGCTATGATGAAGACATTCTCCACCTGAGGCCAGCCCTTGTATATTCCAGGTACCCAACGAGTACTTGGCTCCGTATCGCACCACCGCTTACATCATCGGATCCAGCTATCGGTAGGATGATGCCCGGAGCATACTTTTCTACATGAATCATGAACGAACGAGAACAACAGCGATACAATTTACGTACAAGGGCCATCACTGAAGAATTCGGTCCATCCAAAGGGAACGAGGTAAGGCCAGTTGCTGTAATATCTTTTATTGCTTTTGTGGAGCCTGGACGACGCGTGAGATAAAGAAGAAACGGATGAAGAAGAAATCCATGAAGAAGAGGAGGCATCCCATTCAGTACCATCGGCATCGCCTATGGTAGCATCCAGAAAGGTGAAGAAAATCCCAGGCAAAAGAACCGCTCACGAAGGGGAACCAACCGAAGAAGTAAACACGAGTCACGTCCAACACCAAGTGATAGAGGACATCCAGGGGATGGGTCGCCAGATTGTGGCTAGCGTCGGGGCTTGGCCACTAGGCGCAGTAAAGAATTTGGATGGATTCTAAATGGAAACCAGAACCACTGCTGTATTATTGGGAAAGGTATGCAAGAGCTGGAGGTGATTACGAGTTCCAAGAATCACGAGGATGGTATCCATACCTTGATTAAATACTGATACCGAGGAACAGTATCAGAGAAGCAAGTATCAGCAAGGAAAGGTCGTTGCAGTCGTCATCAATCACTTAAAGGTACCACGAACAGCCACAACTATACCGGTATCATCGATTCAGCATGACCGTCCACACCATAGTATGGAGAGATTGATGAAAGTGTTAGGAAAGATGTCGAGAAGGTGTGCCAGAAAATATTAGAATGCGTCCATTAGAAAGTGTTGACTTTCACCGGACAGTAGATGAGAACAAAAGCGGATATCCAAAGACCGCGATGAAGGATATGGCGTTTAGATTCGAGGACGGTAGCGTGACCACTCTCGTTGGCATCGACGGGTGCATCATCAACTACAATGAGGCCAGGCTGAACAAATCCGCTCTCGACCCCATGCGCAATGGGAGGGCCATTGTCTCCCAGTACGCTGCCACCACGCTCACTTTAGGCATCCCGGAGGCCAGGTACGATCAGGTTGCGAGGAGACTGTTTGAGAACTATCGCATCCGGTTGCACAAGGAGTCGGAGGCTAGCAGGTCTGGCTATGTCTGGATCGAAGGCTCCGTGGCTAACGTTGACAAAAGCGGGAAGATCGAGACCGAGACACCATCGTACTTTGAGAGGTACTCGAGACATGTTTTATGCGGCCCCAGTTGGTGAAGGGTTCAGATGGCAAGGAATACACGGAGGTGAAACCGTCAGATGTCGGACCGTTCCTGCAATGTCTAAGAGTATTCCAGCACAGTGCCGAAGGAGTGTTCTTTGGTAACTTGAGGGTCAAGGCGAACATTGATCACGAGAAGCAGATGAGACACCAGGGTTACAGCAGGCGCTCTTGGACGGCTACTTTGACGAAACACCTTGAGGTCTCTTGTGAATCGCAACTCGAGTCTTACCCGGAACCTAACATCACGGCGGTATTTGGGCGCACTGGCATCAATCCTGCCAGCCACAACTCGTAATGTCTAATTTCGTAATCCGCCTACTATCCAAGCCCTTGGGTCTTTCGACAAACATATCGATAAACAGAAAGCCTTGGCACCCATTCAAAAAACAGCCTTCGGGAAAAATATATCATCAATATAAATCATGGAGAATAGGTTGGTTGTAGTCGCCTCGATCATCTCCGTAAAGTTCGAGTAGAAGAAACGCCTTACGAGACAGACGATAAGAGATTTCTGCTCATCTAAAGAAAGGAACTGGAAGTTGCTAGCCCAGTCGCCCTCTGTAGGCGTGATACAGATTATAGTGGATGCTCTGATGTTGAACGTTCTCCGATCGACGACAACGACTTGATGAAGTTGATCCATGTCGGTAACCGCATCTCACCGATCCATCCGCATAATCCACTCAATGTTATCACCAATCTTTACAAACCCATCCAATTTGCCCGAAGCTCCCAAAATGTCCAAGGCTCTACTACATTCGACGATTTGACTTCCACATTTATTCGCGGTAATCAACGTCTGCCAGTCACAATGATCGGAGAAGTCGTGTGGAGAGTGACAGAGAAGGCAGAAATGTTAGCTGTCGAACTGCTTGGTGACGATGTTACGCAGATAAGTCTGCCATGGCTGAGGTAAAAAAATGTTATAGACAACCCTAACATGCAAAACCAGGGGAACGGTCTAGCTATTGCACCGGAGCTCTATCGAGAAAATAATGAATATAACCTTCACAGAATCAGGAACTCCATTTACTCAAAGGCCACGCACCAACTTAAAAACCCTGAGACAACTTGATGCATATGAAGTATGACAGATCTAGTATCACAGGTCTGGAGAGCTACATCCCCCGCTTCATCCCTGACTTGATGATTCCGACTCTTCTGCGGTACTGTTTGGTCGTACAACCATGCTTGGAGATGCTGGCAGCACAAGCAGGTCATTCGCGAGGGAAAGTCCAACGATTCATGGAGCACTTTTTTGGCACAAGCCCAGGTCCCGTGACCACCTCACAGCTATCCGGCTGGTTGGAAACAATGTTTGTCAAAGAAGCAGGATTTAGGGACATGGGAGTGAGATCATGGAGAAAAGTCGTGTCGATTGTGGCTGATCATGTCGCAAGAATAACCAGCATCAGCATACTTTGCCAAGGAGAAGATGATATCGATGAAGAGGAGCCATCTGCACAACTCTACCAACAGGCTAATCATAGTATCAGCATGGCAAAGCTTCAATACGTCAGCCATTCAACGAGCATCCAAAGTATATCCGCATCGCTGATGGTGGAAAATTCGCAAGCATCACGGATGTGGCACTTAGTGACTGGTATTGAAGTCACCGCAGCAGAGTCTGGGTAGAGCTTTTTTGAGGAAGGCCGCAGCTTTCTCTGGGCACGTGACTCAAGAGGTGGGTGCTGGGCCAATAATTGCTAGATTGGATAAAATTCAGGGCATTTTGGAAGGACAAGAGCGGGGAACCATCAACCAAAGGGAGAACGCTGACAGCATCGCAAGTGATGTAACCCATACCGACGACACAAGCACGGCCCTTGGGGTAGAACGAAGAACCAGTCCAACTTTGAGTCCAACGGGGGCAATACGATATTATGCTTTGGCTTTTGCAAGTCTGACGGGGGTACAATCGACGCTTGGCACGAGGCCTATGGTATACCGAAATGGTATGATACGAGAAGATATAATATATCAATTTAGAATTATAAACTCCCGATTCGAAGCAGGTTGGTAGAAGTTGCCGTACAAACTCTGACCGGCATATGTTACCAACGGTGGGAATGGTGAAATGAAGGAGTTTAGAATTAACGTCCAAGGTGTAGGTTGTCATGCGCCATATACGACAATATAACAAGCCGCAAGGTTAGTTTGACAGGTCGTGGGAAGAATGAGTGGAAGGTAGCAAAGCCATGAAGTTAGTTTGATAGGTCGTAGGAAGAATGGGGTATTTTCCCACAAAAATCTTATGCAGGTCATATGTAACAACACCTCAATGTGTTGTAGTTTTAGACATATCGCCTCAATGCGATATGGAGCCACAGTCCCACCAGATACTCACATAGTATCTAACTACTTGCTCAAGTGTAGTTCCACCCTCGACTTGTTGTTGTCTACCCTTGATTGTTGTCAAGTTTGTGTGTCATGTGTTGTACAACAGTGACCCTCACAGCTTGCACAACAATGCTCTCGCGGTAGGCGTATTACGTAATAATCTCGCGTAGATTCGTTACAC